>PVKA01010087.1:0-18805 GCA_004027165.1 Ctenomys sociabilis | reverse complement strand
GAGGCTGAGTATGGTTTGGGTGTGAAATGCCTTCAATGCCCCTAAGGCCCATCTGTGGGAGGCTTGATGCCCAGCCTGCAGCATCACAGGAAGCGAGGGGATTTCAGCAGTACCATGTCTGCGGGAGCCAGGCCACTGCCAGGGCCCTGGCCCTCCCTGACTGCTCTCTGGCTTCCACTGTGTTGAACAGCTCACCACAGGCCCAGGGCAGTGGGCCTGCACAGTGTGGCTGGAAAGCTCCCAGACGAGCCATTTACAGCCAGCAGCTGCAAAGATGGGACATCCTAGCCCGAGGGAGCGGCAGCTCCTCTGGGGCTAGACACTGTGTGCACTCAACACAGTGATGATCTCCAAGGCATCATGGGAGTTCTAAGGCTCTGCTATGCAGGCTGCATGCTGCAGGCATGCGAGACTTACACTCTAGAATGCGGATAATGTGTGCAGCCAAGCACACACAGGAGGGCAGGACCTGAGGAGCTGGCCCAGCATCCAGTGAGCGGAGGAGTGGGCAGCGGGCCCAAGAGACCAAGGCAAGGCTCTGTTCCTGTTTTTTCCTCTGGCCACTGTGAAGCCTCTGCAGATTCCATGGCTGGCAGCTGAGATGTTCTTGCGTATCCTGTGTGTTATGGTTTGTGTCTAGTTGTCCCCCCAGAGCCTCATGTAGTCATAGGGTGGGGACTTCTAGAGTTTGTGATTAACTCATATCCACTGGGATTATGTGTGATCCAAGGCTGGGATTATGGGTTTTAGTACTGCTGGGATTATGGGTGCGAGTACTACATCCCACCCTGGGGCAGAGAGCCTGAATGTAATATGAGAAAGAGAGACAGACTTTCTGTAATGATTGCTTTGTTGTTGTTGTTCCGCTGCCATGAGCTGATGTTCTTTGCCATGTGCCATTCTGCCTTGGAGCCAGCCTAGTATGGACTGAAACCCACAGTAACTGAGCTAAATAAACCCTTCCTTCTTTCACTTTGGGTGTTGGGTATTTGTCCCAGCAACAAGAGAAGAGTAACTGAGACACTGGCGTGTTAAGAAAGAGGCCCAGAGAGACACCAGGAAGTGCTGAGAGACACTACCATGCGCCTAGGAGCCACCTCAGCACAGCTTCACAGTATTGCCGACTGGCTTGGGCACTGCAGGAGCTGAGGCATTAGGGAAATCTGTTTCATAGGCTCGGAACTGCCTGGCAGCACCCTGTGTCTGAAAACATCTCAAGGGGGGGCTCATCAGCCTGCTCACAGGGGCAGGTTATAAGCCAGGCGCCATTTGCACACATATGGATCTGCGGGCGCGGACAGAGAGGCTTCCCGTGTGCAGCCCTGAATGCCAAGTGCAGCAACTCTGAAGATGAGCCTGACTCAGCTCCTGCAGCCACGGGGCTCTTCAGGGAGCTGCTCTCCCACGTCCCACGGCTGACCCACGTCACTGAAGGGGGAAATTAAAATTTTAAAGCCTGCCTAGGATGCTGGCCAAAACCAAGCATGTACATCTGCAGGTCTGATAACAGAACATTCCTCTGTGTAAACCCATCTTTACTGTCTTTGTATTACTGATGACCTTGCAATGTAACTTAAAATGTAACAGGACATTTCCTTCTCTGTAGAATCCATGCTAGGTGTAAGTGATGGCCTTATGATGTAACCTGAGATTTTTATTTTATTTTTTTTTTATTATGTCTTTTTGAGACAGGATCTCACTATGCAGTTCAGGATGGCCTTAAGCTCATTTTGTAGCTCAGGCTGGTTTCAAACTCACAACAATCCTCCTGCCTCAGCCTCCTGAGTGATGGGATTACAGGCATGTGCCACCATGTCTGGCCTATAATTCTTCTTCCTTTTTTTTTTTTTTTGACAGAACTGGGGACCAAACTCAGGCCCTTGTGCTTGCTAGGGAAGCTCTTATTTCACTGAGCCATCTCCCAGGTCCCTAACTTGAGATGTTTAAACTCCCTTAGCCACCTAAGATGTCATCCAGTGCGCCCATCATAGTGTGCCAAGGGGGCTGGGGAGATGGCTCAGTAGAACAGTGCTTTCCTGCATACTGTGCCTAATCTACCTTTGTACTTTCCCTATAAAAGACCCAATGGGCTGGGGATGTAACAGCAGACACAGGGCTTGCCTGGCATGCATGAGGTCATGAGTTCAAATAAAGACCCACCATGTGGGGCTGATTCTTTGAGGGAGATCCCAGTCTAGCCCTCTCTATAATAAACTACCTCCTGAACCTTCTCGTTGCCTTCCCTTCTGGTTTGGGCTGGACTGAGCCCGCCCCTGAAGCTGCCCCGCAGACGCATCCACCTCGCTTGCTGCTAACTCACTCTCAGAGTGAAACCACTTCCTTTGTTCTGGGCTCTCAAGTAATGCAGACAGACCTGGCACAGTGCAGCCAAGACTGGACACGTTTGGGTGACACTGGGGAGGTCTGTTTTTGAACTTTAGTTCCTTTGGAATTTTATTTACAGGCGCCCTTGGCCCGTGAAACCACATGGATCAGCCTGCCTGGAGCTGCTCACTTGGCCCTGAGACCAGGTTCCCTAAACTGCAAGTGAGACGTTTAAAAGTACTTGGGTTCGAGTTGGAGTACTACAATTAACAACAAACAGCTGACTTTAACCAGACATTCCCTCGGGCCCCTACCCTGTGTGTTAAGGTACTGCGCTCTGACCACACCATGAATCTAGAATTATTGACAGCAGATTGAAAGAGCAGAAAGCAACTTACTTTGCCAATGTTAGTATTATCCAAGGCTGCATCCACTTCATCTAGAACAAAGAATGGTGCAGGCCGGAAACTAGAAAAAAATAATACCCTAGTAAGCTACAGCGCACTGTTTTGTTTTGCAAGGCTTAAGAGAAGAGGAACAGTATTCAGGGTGAACAGGACCCATCCTGGGAAACCTGTCCGGCTTCTGTGACCTCTGCACCGCTGAGCCCATGCTCACCAGGCCTGGCCCACATGCTGCATACCAAGGCGGGCTCTGCATGTCCGCCCAGGACCTGCTGCAGCCTGCCGTGTCCGTGCCTTCTCACCCCTGCCTTCTCACCATTGCAGGGCCTCTGGCCTTGCCTCACTCTGCCGAACAGCTCCTGACCTGCACCAACAAGGCCCTCATTCCCCTCACTGCCCCTCCAAGTCTTACTGACACCTCTCATCTCTCAACTTGTTCAGGCTGAACCCAGAACCTGCCGACTCTTTATAGCCTATGTCCTGTTTGCAACCTCTAGCTCCTCACCGCCCCAGCCCAGCCCATGGCTGTCTCCCTGCTGTTGCAGTAACTTCCAGTCCTGTGCCTGCCCATGTGCCCTCTCCACGCACCCACTTGCTCTGGCCTCAGGGCCACGTACTTGCCACTCAGCTGTCCACGTGCCCTGCTCCTCTAATTACTCCAGGTCTTTGAGAATGCAAACTTCTCAAGCAGTCCTCCTTCAGAGACTCAGTAATACTGCAGACCCTCTGCCAGGGCTAGAGCCCCTTCTGAGCTTTCCTGTCACCTCTGAATGTTCTTTCAGAGTGAGTCGCCAATGAACCTTACTGTCTTTCTCAACTAAAATGAAACAACTGAGGTGAGCATTCTGCTCTGTTCACAGAGCTCTCCCTGGTTCCCACACCAGCCCGGGCACAGGTTTTAATATCAGCTAAGTGAATGGGTAAGCGCCACCCCATCCCAGCCTCCTCACCCGAGTGCTGCCATCACAGCTTTTCCTCTTCTGGGGGAGGGGGCTCCCCTTTCCTAGTTTCGACCAAAAGCGGTCAGGGTCTTGGGCTCAGTTTGGGGCAGGGCAGGGAGGCTTTCTGGCCTGTGGCTTTCAGCACTGTCACTGAGGTAATTTTAGCTCTCTTTTGTTCTTAATTTACATTACAAAAACACAGTGCCAAAGAGATGCAATTAAAGGCTTTAAGCAAAATACTTCACTTTTAACATCGAGACTGACAAAATAATATGCACATTGGGGTTTCTTGTTTACTGTTTTTGGTAATCTCAATGTTATATTTGGTCATCAAAAAAATTTTTTTTCTGGGGCTATCTATGCTATGCTTGCCACCTAATCCAGTCACAGTGATATATCAAATAAATAAATAAATAAATAAATAAATAAATAAATGGAAGTTTTTTTTATATGATGTGAATTTGGATTCTGTGACTAGAGCCAAAGGCTTTGCACATGTTTGTTAAGAACTGAGAAACATGAACAGTCCCAGCTGTTGTGCAGAGAGCCCACACAGTCCCGCTGGCCACAGGACGCACCCACCTGTGGACTGCGAACAGAAGAGCCAGGGCCGCCACACACTTTTCTCCCCCGGAAAGGTTGTCCATGGGCATGAACCGCTTGCCTGGGGCCACGCAGTTATAGCTGATTCCCTCTAAGTAGGGCTCTTCAGGGTTCTCTGGGCTAAGAAATGCCTGAAACAGGTGATATTCATTTAGAAATACCAGAAGATACTAGTACATTTCAAGCCCTGGTGCCGATATTAAGTGCAAAATATTCTCCTGGTTGAGTCCTCAGTTTGGATGGTAAAGCACCAATACCTGTGAATCAAGTACTCACCTTTGTGCTTAATCACAGACAACAGGGCTACCTGCCTGGGGGAGGAGCAAGTACTGGAAGCAACCCTGGCCCAGGGCTGTCTTTCTCAGCTTGCCCTTGTCTGAATGGGCTTAATCTTACTTTATTCAAAAGATGTAACTTTCAGTGACATGCTAGAAAGCTCATCAATGATCAGCTCAGTGAGGAAAGACTAGGAACCAAGTGCAGGCAGGGATCCACGTTGCTGGCCCACAACTTTATTCCATACCCAGTCCACGAGTGTTTGCTTCAGCACTCAAAATAGAGCAGGGAGGCACAAGCCACCTGCACTTGCGCTGTGCCTTCAGCTCCTCCCTTCTCCAAGCCAGCCGTTTCCTAGTATCCCCACATGGGCCCTCCCAAAGCCAGACTGATGAGTGCCAGACAGCAGTGGCTTAACACTGAAGGAACCTGGAAACTCAATGGTCTACACACTTGCTTCCAGGGGAAAGCAGGCCCAAGGCGGCGCTGGCAGGGCAGGCCCGTGAGTGTGGTCTGGAGTGGGAAGAGAACACGGGGCACTGGGTGAGGAGCCTGCCCTGAATGAGTCCACCCACCAGAGCAGCATTTAGTTAATCACAAGCAACAGGGCTGTCTGGGTCAGGGGAGGCAAAGCACCAGCAAGGGCTCCAAATGCCATCAGGAGCCGGGGTGACAAATACATACCTGGGCACTGTTGTTCCTGCAGAGCTTCTTGTAGATGTGATCAATTGAGACTGAGACATGCTCAAAACATTGGCTGAAAAGATCAAATCTCCTCTTCTTCACATGCTCAAACTCTTGCCGACATATCCGGGCTTCCCTTCTGCTGGCCTCAAAAGCTAAGAGAGAACCAACGCTCTTTAATTTGGAGACCACTAAGGAACTTCTCTTAAAGTAAAAAAATTGGACTGTGTACTTGGCTGTTGTGTCTAGCTACCTTTAAGACGTCATAATGATATTAATTCCAGGGGTATATAGCTCTTAAAATCAATGACCTTTTCCTAACAGAGCCAATTTCTGAATTTTGTTTTGTTTTGAGACGGGGTCTTGTGATGTAGTTCAGGCTGGCCTTGAACTTACTATGTAGCCCAGGCTGGACTGCACTCAGTGATGCTCCTACGTCAGCCTCCCAAGTACTGGTATTGTAAGTGTGTGCCACCATTCTTGGCATAATTTCTAAATTAATTGTATATATATATTTTGTACTTGGGATCAAACTTGGGACCTTGCACTTCTAGGCAGGTGCTTATGCCACTGAGCTATATCCCCAGCATCTAAATAATATTGACACATTTTCACAGAGTAATATTTTTTTTTCTGGCAAGAAAAATTATCTAGAATAACCAATAAACCTGTTTGCAAATTAAAGCAGGACACTTCAAAAAGGAGGCAATTCATGACTCAGTATTGATAGCATACGTGAAAATAAGGCAACAGGAAAAGGTGTTCTAGAAAGGAGGGTGCAATCCTAGGAGGGCCTTGCACATGTGCAGGAAATGAGAGCCACGACTGAGCTCAGCCTCACCATCTGTGTACTCCTGGAACTTGTCCCTGACCATCCTCAGGTTCTCCAGGGCTCGCAAGTTTGGGGCTGCGGTCTTCAGCAGGTTGTCTTCCTGGGATGCCACTTGCCTCATCAGTAGTGTGAGGTGGGCCTCCACCTCTTTATCTGACTGCAGAGTCTTGAAAGACAGGGACAATACTCTGATGTGCCTGGGGCTTTGCACACTGCAGTGACACCCAAGGCTAGGTTGGCCCACTGCACTCCCTCAGCACCCTGGGGGTCTGTGCACCCCAGCAGCTGCACGCCTGAGCGTCTAGTGCTGGATCTGACGCTGTTGGACCGCATTTCCTTCCTTAGTCTGTAACTGGGCTGAAAGCCACAACTTCGGTGTATTACCTTAGTGTCCTTGCTCATGAAAAACTGATTGTTTACTATGAATTAGATAGCTAGGATGAGGGTGGAGGGGGCAAGTGGAGCCAGGACCTTTCAGGAAACTTTCTTGACTCCAG
Organism: Ctenomys sociabilis; assembly: GCA_004027165.1. Classification (NCBI taxonomy): domain Eukaryota; kingdom Metazoa; phylum Chordata; class Mammalia; order Rodentia; family Ctenomyidae; genus Ctenomys; species Ctenomys sociabilis. Next base: position 12,243 of record PVKA01010087.1, on the reverse strand, counting down.
AGGGTGTGAATGAATACATGATAAAAGTGACATTTTCATTCACTGAGAAGAGAATTACTTGAAAATGGATGAACTCATCCTATATATTCAAATAAATTTCAGATGAGTGAAATAGGTGAGTGAATATAAGAAAGCCATAAATGGCAAGACAGTATTTAAACATTTACTGGGTAATGAGATGGAAGGGACTTGTTAAACATAGAAGCAAAAAGAGCATGAAACAGAAAAAAACAGAGAAGTAAAATGTTACTTTCTTCCAAGGGATGTCACAAGTGGAATGTAAACCTACAAGCCTATTAAACACATATGAATTAAAAGACAAGGTGGGTGGTGAGTGCTGCAGGGAGGTTGGGGGGTGCACAGAGGCACAGGCCTTCCGAGCTGGAGTGAGGTCTGAGCCCCTCCATCTTCAGTGACAGCCCCAAAATGAACATACCACCCCACTGGGTCACCGTGATGTGAGTCAGCTAGTGGGGTTCTGCAGGGAAACCTCCCTTCAACCATAGAATAGTGCCCCAAAAGGTGGACCGCTCCTTTAGGGGAGATAGCTGTGGGCTGGACAGCGCAGATGGCTCCAGTCACTGTGTCCTGGGAAATGCAGCCTGTTGACAGGGCCTGGGAGGAGAGGGGCCTCAGAGCTGGCTGAGCCTCACCTGGGCTGCTACATAAAGGGGTAGGAGGCACTGCATTTCAGGATGTATCTTGATGCCTCACTGTGCTGGGAGAAGCCCAAGCCCGTGCAGGCACAGCACTGAAACAGAAAACTTGGGTGCTGGAGAAAAGGCCACTTTTTAAAAAATAAAAATTTTTTTTCCCAGAACTGGGGATTGAACTCAGGCCCTTGTACTTGCCAGGGAAGTGCTTATTCCACTGAGCCATCTCCCTGGCCTTTTTAAAAAATTTTAATATAGTGTCTCACTATGTATTTCAGGCTGAACTTGAATTCACTATATAGTTCAGAGTGGCCTCAAACTCATGGCGATCCTCCTGCTCAGCCTCCCAAGTGGTGGGGTTACAGGTGTGTGCCACCATGCCCAGAAGGCCACTTTGGTTTTTGCAAAGACTTCAGTATTCATTTTGACCCCACAAAAAGTGGAGTTAGCCGTTGCTGACTGTATGCACCACAGAAGCATGTCCTGCAGAACATAGTGATTAAATGCACTGACAGAAGTCTTTCTGAGATGAGGTCTCACTAGGTAGTTCATGCTGTCCTCGAACTATGTAGCCCAGACTGGCCATCATGCCCAGCTGATATAAATGTTCTTAAAATAATGTATTTATTGCTGTTTTGTGGCAGAAGAAATGTGTAGCATTCCTGCAGTCTGGGTCTTGGCCCAGAGATCCTAAAACCTGAATGGCAGGGATGGGAGCACCTTTTGGTACAGATGATAAGCCCCCTGCAGCCCATCTGAGTTCATGCTGGCGGCTGGCTTTGAGGTGGGGACTGGTGGTGGAGGCTCTGAACTCTCAGCCCCTGCACTCTGGGGAATGGAGAGAGGCTGCAGGACTGCTGGGAGCACAGGTGCTCAGGGTGGAGACCCTAGGCGGCAGCGCTCTGCGTATGTCCTACGGGGCTCTTCCTGAGTCATGGCCTCCATAAGTTGATGGATACACAGCGCCCCCTGGAGCACGGCAGCCTGTCATCGCTGTCACACCTAACTAAGGAGGGAACCGTGGACAGGGGGTGGGGCGTGTGCTCAGGTGGTGCAGAGCACTCCAGGACTGCATAAGCAGACCCACAGATCTGGTGCCAGTACTGTCAAGACACAGAAGTGATTTTCACTTCTGTATGTGTCTTAACAATAACTCCTTAACACCTAAAAATGATTTTGCGTATCTGAATACTCAGCATTGCCGCTAGTAAAATCAACAGAAATCTTTGTTACCTTCAGATCCCCTTGCAGAGGGCTGTAGTCTACTTCGATAGCAGCTTCCTTTTCATAGATATCAGTTGTCGCCTGTGTACTTTCTGCTTCAGTTCCCAACTGAAAAACATGTAAAGCTCACTCCTTACTCTCTGGTGGTCACCTGCTCTTACCTACAGCTCCTGCCCTCCAGGTGCCTGTCCTTTCCTTCAGGTGGCTAGCCAGGGAAGCTCAGTTGTCCTCACATAGCTGTCAGTGTCCTCTGGTCAGTCATTCTGCTACAACTGTGCAGCCTCCATGACCACAGCAGGTGCCACTCAGAGTGGGTAGGAGGTGTCTCTGTGACCTTACCTGTCACCTCCTCAATCACCAGCCACCAGCTCCAACACTCTACTTCTCTCCTGCTTCACTGTTTCCTTTGCATGGATCAACACCTACCATATTCGCCCTACCTATGTTTGTTCATTTCTACTCCACTAGAATGTAAAGGATGCAGTTTTTGTATGTTGTAGTCCCAGCACTATATTTCAATTTCTATGTGAAGTAGCTGGCCTTTGATACCATGCTGATCAAAACCAAGACTCATATACTAAGAAAAAATATGCCAAACTTGTCTGGGTGTGGAGGCACACACCTGTGATCCCAGCCCTTGGGAGTGGAGGCAGTAGGATTGCCAAGAGTTCCAGGCCAGCCTGGATCATGGAGTTCAGAGCCAGCCTAAAAGGACTGTCTCAAAAAAAAAAAAAAAAAAAAAAAAAAAAAAAAAAAAAAAAAAAAAAAAAAAAAAAAAAAAAAAGAAAAAAGCCAAATTCTGCCATTTACCTATTGTAGATATCCTCAGCTGAACAAACTCGATCACACTACTTTAGCTATCAGGTTTGAATATAATACAGGTTTTACAACCGCTCCGAGAGAAGGTGGACTTGGGCAAAGTTTACCCTCACGGTTCCATATGTGACTGACGGCACTCACTGCACTTGACCTGTGTGGCTCATCTACGGCTCACAGCTCCAAGTGTAGCCATGGGCCAAGACCGCAGGGATGCAGACTCTCAGGCAGCAGGGTCCCCTCACATTAGAATCTGGGAAGCAACCATCTGGCTGTCTCCACACAGAGACGCTAAGAATTTCCCAAGGGCCCTGGCAGGCAGAGACCATCTTCTGTCAGGAAGGGAAGTCTTGGGCTCACCAGGGTGGACAGTGACTACCTTGGCAAGTATTGCCAAACAATGACTTCTACCCAGTAGTATTTGTAAGCACCCCATAGCCTGGTCTTGACTGGACACACATAAACTGCTAGCCAGGTCACCTGCCCAGAGGCCAGGCCCTTCTCCCTCAAGAGACATTTGGCTCTGGGGCCTAGCAACCCCATGGGATTAGAAAACAGCATGCAGCCCATCAGAGTGACTGTCACCTATTCTAAGAGAATCACCAATGTCCCCATGCCTTTCTCTCCCAGTATCACGTGGTCTGTGCCTTCTGGACACTCTTGGACAATTTGCTCTTAGGAAGGGTCATGTTTTAAAAAACGAATGCAATACTCTGGTGAGGCCTGCCTAGCACAAATGAGGCATGAGCACCGACTACCTTTTAGAGAAAACTGGGAGTGAGTCCAGGGACCTCCTCATGTGTTCCCGATGAATATCAACATCCCCAGTGGGCCTCTGTTGCTGTTGATGAATCCACAGTGGCACCTCAGAAGCACCAAGGCCACAGCTTCCCCTGGGGATGAGCTCTTGGTGCTGATCACTCTCAGTTTGGGTAAATGGCAACCCCAGGTGCCCACTGCTCAGCAGGCAGATGTTCATCCCAAGCCCTTTGTGCCACCTATGCATGCCTCATCCCTGACTCCTGGAAACTGCTCATCTTTTACTGCACGCATAGCTGTGTCTTTTCCAGAATGTCATACTGTTGGAATCATCTCATATATACCACAATGTCTGCAGCTTGTGTTTCACTGATATACATTTCTTTTTGTATGTGTGGTCCTGAGGGTTTCTACTGTGCTACATCCCTAGCTCTTAAAAAAATTATTTTTACTTTTTTTTTGGCCAAACCGAGGATTGAACTTAGGTCCTTGCACTGCCAGGGAAGCACTTATTCGACTGAATGATCTCCCCTATTTTTACATTTTTGAGACAAGATTTTCCTATGTTACTCAGGCTGGGTCTGAATTTGGCAATCCTCCCACCTCAGCCTTCCTGTGTCCTGGGGTTACAGTCATGTGCCACCAGCCCTAGCTTTTTTGACAGCCTAATACTCTTTTTTTTCTGATGTTGTGTAACACTTCATGATCTGCATGTATCAGTTTATCCATTCACCTATGGGTGATCTATTCTTAACTTTTATTTTTTTGTGATCTGAGGAATAAAACCAAGGGACTCAGCAATGCCAGGAGCCCTCCCAGGTCCTTGAGGATATTTTTTTTACTTCCAAGTTTTGGCAAGCTGCAGTAAACATCACAGGAGGGTTTTTATGTGAATTTAAGTTTTCAGCTCTTAGGGTGAATACCAGGTAGTGAAACAGCTGGAGCACAGGGTAAGTGTGTTCAGTTTTATAAGAAATTGCCTAGCTGCCTTCCTAACTAGCTGTAGCATTTTCCTATCAACAATGAAAGACAATTCACGCTGCTCAGCATCCCTGCTAGCATATGGTGTCACTGCCACTATGGACACAGGCCTACAGCACAGATGTCTGGTGCCATCTTGTTTGCATGAGTATTTTGCAACGACACATGGCATGGTGTCTCTCTCTCTCTCTCTCTCTGGAGTACTAGGAATTGAACTCAGGACCTTCCATTTGCCAGGCAAACACTTATTCCACTGACCTATCTCCCTGGCCCATGGTGCCTCTCTTTATGCACTTAGTTGTTTGCTGTCTGTTCATCTCCTTTGGTAGGGGGGGTCTATTGAGGTGTTTGGCCCATATCCAGTAAGGTTATTTTCTTATTCTTAAATTTCAAAAGTTCTCTACACTTTTTAGTTAGGTCTTTTATCAGATGTCTTGCAGATTATTCTTTCCCAGTCTGTAGCTTCTATCTTTCACTCCCTTGCCAGTGTTTCTCACAAAGCAGACACCTGTAACTTTAATAAAGGCAGCTTACCAGTTACTCACTTCCTGGATCATGCCTTTCCTGTCATTCTTTTTTTCTTTTCTTTCTTTTTTTTATTGGATACAAGGTCTCACTACATAGCTTGGACTCATAGTGATCCTCCTATTTCAGCCTCCCCAGTGCTAGGATTATAGGCACATGCCACCACGCCTGGTCTCGGCTGGCATGGTATGCCCAGGTTTCCAAGGTCCCAGGGCCAGCACAGCATGTGGTGCTGGGGATTGAACTTGGGTCCTTGGGCTTGTCAAGCAGGCACTTAGCTATCTCCCTAGCGCATTGTTTTATTTATTTTATTTATTTTTTGCAGAACTGGGGATTGAACTCAGGCCCTTGCGCTTGCCAGGGAAGCGCTTATTCTACTGAGCCATCTCCCCAGTCCTACTAATTTGATTTGAAACTATCTCATTGATATTTGTTCTTCAATAAAATTATGGAAAAATAAGACAACAATGAAAACACATCACAACTTCAAAAAAAAGAGTAAAGCTTTGGGCTGGAGAGAGAGGCATACGTGTCTGCTTGGCAAGTGCAAGGTTCTGAGTTTGATCCCCAGTATCAAAAAAAGAAAAAAGACCTTGTTTCAAGAGTAAAGCTCTTGATAGGTGATAGACTGGAAGCTAAATGTCTTACCTTTTAGACAATGATTCAGCATGAGTTCATCTCAAGGACTTAGTACCTGCTTTGAAATGCTCTGCGCTGTAAATGTCCTTCATGCTTATACAGAAGTGAGTATGTTCACACTTAATGAGGACATGCTGATTCGCCAGGTGAAAGGACCACGGGACAAAGCACAACACTGCTACTGACCACACATTCACTCAGCTATCTCTCAGGAAGACTGTTCTATTTACTCTGCAACAAAACACTTCTAAAATTAAGTTCCTTCTCCAGCAGAGTATCCATTCCTTCTGTGTACAATAAGCACACTACTGTCTTCCTGTTTCCACCAATGCAGCTATGACAGAGCCTGTTCTGCTCCCTCCACACCCGCAAGAATGGGCTCTGGAGCCAGGCTGAGCCAGTCTGAGTTCTTAGGGTTTTTCTGAGGGCAGGGAAACTCTCTCCCGCAGGGGTAAAGCTGATTAGAGAGGACAAAGCCAGAACATACCAAGCAAGGAGTCTGACAGCCTTAGAGCTCCTGGCAGGAGCCACACGTGACACCACTGATGCCCAGTCCTTCACTGCCATCACTGTCACCACCCACTGCTATTTTTTTCTTCTCACTTTAATTTTTTTTGGAGGAACCGGGGGTTGAACTCAGGCCCTTACACTTGCCAGGGAAGCACTTATTCCACTGAGCCATCTCCTCAGCCCCTTCTCACTTTAAAGCCACTGGAGCTGGGCTTATGTCTCTTGTGGGCAGGAAAGTTTGCTATTTTTTTAAACCTCTTATCCAGAATATCACCTGTGCTAAAACAGAGAAAAGACGGCAGAATTATACTACAAAAGTCATTCATATTAGAAAGAAGCATGTGTTCTGGATACTTCATTCTGAAGAATCCAAAGGACTTAACGCTGCCTTTGGTGCAGAGCACTGGATGGAAATAAGCAGATTTCTGAGGGGCAAAGCAGAAAGGACAACAGCTTTAATCTGTTTTCTCCTAGGCATCTACTTTACAGGCACCAGTCCATCCTGGTAAGCTGAAGCAACTCAGCTTAACCAGAGATCATAAAACTGCCTAAAATCCCAATTCAAAGCGGGACAATCATTTTGTCCCTTTTCCCTCCTTGGAGGAAAAGATGTCTTCTCTGGGACAGGGAACCTGAGGAACAGTAAGCAGTCAAAAGACATTGTGTTCAGCTCCTACAGCCACTAAGTTACCTCTACTTCAATGATATCATCCAGTGACCCCAACAGAAGAGTTATTCCAATGTCTTGAACTTTACAATCCAGCAGCATGTTATGCTTCTCTAAGCGTTTCTGTTCCAGTGAAGTCTGAATTACCACAACTTCCTTTTGCAATTTTCCTACTTCCCTGTAAATACACAGACACGAAAAAGTAATTTTACTCACTGTACAAAGCTTCATCAAGACAGGAAAATGTTACATTATAAACTTCTGGGAAGGGGCTGGCCAAATAGCTCAGCGGTTTAAAGCACCTGCAAGCAGGCACAGGGGCCCAGGTTTGATTGGGCCGGCCCCATCCTCAGGGTGCACTGCGATGGTGACTGAGACTAGACATGATGGTGCACACCTGTAATCCCAGTTCTTGAGAGACTAAAAACAGGCAGAGCACTACGAGTGTGATCTACATAGTGAGTCCCTGAAGACTACACTAAATACATAAAAAACAGAACAAAATAAACTTCCTTGAGGAACACCACTTTCTCCCAGAGCGCTGCAAGTGCTAGGGTTTGTAACTTGTATGCTAATGTTCCTGGGAAGGTTCAGGGTGCAACCCAGTTGCCCCAGGGAGCATTTCTCAGTGACAGGCACCTCTGCTTTGCAGGGTCAGACAGTGCATTCCCATTTGCTTGCTTTTTAGATCTGTGCAGTTTTTCACACTGCACCTCTCCCCATGTGTGCACTGCATCTCAGCGCTTCGGGTGAGGCGTAGTCTCTGCACAAGAGGTAAGATACCTTTGCTGCATCTCCAGCAGTCTGCAGTGCATGCACTACACCACCACTGCGGCACTGCTCCGGAAAATGAAACTGTGATGCTCCCAGCTAGAGCAACTCAGAAAGAGGACAGAAAGAAAAGAAGGAAGTGAGGAAGCAAGGGAAAGAAGGCAGGACAAAGAGATAGGTGGATTGAGAGGGACAGACTACAAGGTTTTCATGACTATGAAAAGAAACAGCATTAGTTCTGCTCAAATAACACATGAATAAAAGATCATCAAGCAGATAGACTTTATCCCACTTAGGAGCCTTGAGACTGGACCTCAAAGCACTGATGGTGTTTGGACACAAGGAAACCAAAACGCCAAGACACTGCGCAAAGCCAGCTCACTGTATCTGACCACTTAGGCCACACCAATCTAACAGGAAAGGTGATGCCTGTCTTGCAACAGGCGATGCAAGGCAGCCTTAGCATGCGGCAGATACATCTGTCAGAGGCCAGGTACCGAAGTGCTGTTCAGTCCTTGGGACTACTTGACAAGGAAGGCACTTCTGCTAGCCCCACTTCAGTGCTGAGCAAAAAGGCACAGTGTGTAAGAAGCAGGCGGCGTGGCTTGATTCTCCTCCCCTTAGGCTCCGGGTTGTGGTGCACTGACGGAGACAAAGGCTCTTGCCCGCATTCACTAGAAAATCATGCACTCTATCCTACTTTTTTTGTACCAGGGCTCAAACTCAGGACCTTGCACTTGCCAGGCGAGAGTGTATGCCACTAAGCTATTTCCCTGGCAAAAAAAACTTGCATTTTGAATTGACAGGCACACATGTTTAAAGAGCTGCCTAAGATTTTCACATCAAGAATTTTTAGTTACCTATCAACAGCCAGAAACTTCTTCCGCTCCTCCTCAACCTGAGTTTGAGCTTTCTCAGTGCTGGAATTCTGAGAGACTAGTACGTCCTTAAGCTGCTTCTGCTTTGCCAAGAGTTCTTCCACCACCTGCAAACAGTCGTCCTCCACCTGAACAGAGAGGGTTTGCGTTGCAAATCCACCATCCTGGTACCACCTCAGCCAGTGGGTTCTGGCATTATCAATAGGCCAGCCCAGCTGTTCTGAGACACATGCCATCCCATGTAAGGCAGGCAGAGGGAGCCTGTCATGGGCCATGACCCATATCAGTCCACACCTTTTGGAAACTGGCAATCACTACCTGCCTTTGTCCTTCCTTTTAGATTCATGCCTCAGCATGCTGACCACACCTCAGTGACAGTGCTGCTGCTGCATCCTCCTGCAGCATGGGCTCCTGACTCTTAATGCAACATCCCCTGGAGGCTACCCGCCTGGCCTCCAGGATCTCTGCACTGCCCCTGAGTCCAGTGCACTCTATGGCACCTGCCTGGCTCTCTCAACCTCTCATAAGGTTTCAGTTTACTCCCCATCTGTGACTCCAGCCTGACTTCTCTGATACCTGCAGGCTTTTTCTTTAAAAGATGGCTTCATTTATTATTATTATTAATTATTATTATTATTATTTTATTTGGACCTATTTGGACCTTGCACTTGTCAGGCAAGCGTTCATGCCCTGAGCTAACTCCCCAGGTACCTGCAGGCTCTTTAGCGCTGCTGGGGGTGCCATTAGGGCCTTGCCCAGACAGTCAGCCTAGAGCGCAGCCTCCCATCTCCTGCCTCAGAGCTCAGGCAGGAGCCTGTGGTGCTCCTTATGCTCCCCCAGCGGATGTCCAGGGACCCAGGAGCTCTGGGACTTACTCAAAGCTGTCCTCATCCCTGAGGACCCTTTGGGAGCTTAGCACACAGCCCCCATGAAGAGGCCCTGCTGCCACCCACATCCAGTACCTTCCTCAGATGGTCCATGTCTTCTCTACCTTTCTGGACAGTTTCTTTTAATGTGCTGATCTTGCTCAGTTTCTTCTTAAGCAGACTGCGACTGTATTCAAGCTGAACATTAAGCCGGGTTTTTTGTTTTTCAAAATCTAATCTGGTATAATAAACATTGCAAGTGATAAGCAGATGCTTTTTTGTTTTCAAACTCTTTCATCATCAGCCCATTTGCTGCTTCCCCCTACTACCCAATTATCAGAGGTCAATCCCAGGCATTGTGTCATTTCACCTGTAAGTTTATCTGAGAGGGAAGTGACTTTTAATTCAGAAGTATAACCTGTGACAGCTTAAAAGCATACACTGTACCCTTGTCACTGCCAAAATTCTTCATAATCTCATTAACTAAATAACTACTGGATTTTTGGTACTGGGAATCAGACTCAGGGCCTTGCGTTTGTGAGGCAGGCACTGTGCTGCTGAGCCACATCCTCAGCCCTTGCATAACTACTTCTATTAGAAGGCACACATTGCATGTGGCCAGTATATTTCTTAAATCTTAAAATCCATAGCTGTCTCCTGTCTGTAAGTATAACTCAGGTGCTTACTCTTATAAGCTGTTCACACACACCTTTGGACTTGGAACTTTGTGAGCAGCTCCTTCCTGGAGCCTCTTCTACACTGCCAGCCCCCAACAACCCACTGGAGAATCTCAGCCCCAGCGGGGCTCCTGCTCTCCTCCCACTTTCCAGACCTTTCTTTCCTTTTTTTTTGGTGGAACCAGGGATTGAATTCAAGCCCTTGCGCTTGCCAGGCAAGTGCTTATTCTACTGAGCTAACTCCCTGGCCCACCAGACCTTTCTTTAAGAAGCACTCTTAGCATTAACTATAGTGGACAGTGCACTAGATACACAGATAAAACCAAAACAACAATAAAACCAGAGGGACAGTTAATGAGAGCTCACTCTGTGCCTGTTACCAAGGTCCTCCACGAATTACTGCACGCTCAGGACCAGAGGTGAGTGACACTATCATCTCTGTTTAGCAGACAAGAAACCAAGGCAGAGTTCAGATGCAGGAGGGTGTGGGACCTGGTGTGACACACTCGGGACAACCAAGTCTCCACTCGTGACCACTGATGAGGTCACAGAAAAAGTCCATAAGGGATCCTAGAAAACATTCCTGATATTATAGCACAAAAATAATTCTAAGCTTTGTGAGATGCTTCTTAACAGAATTTCAAAGAGTAATGAATAGCTTGAAATGGGCAGATTAAATAAAAAGTCTAAAATAATGTAAGTGTCCATCTTAAAAAGCCAGAAAAGAACAGTAAATTAAAAGAAAATAAGGAAAAAATAAACAGCAGAAGCCAATAATAGAAACAAATTACAGAGAAAATCAATGACATCAAGAGTTAGTCTTAGGATCAGTAAGACATATCTCTACCAGTCTGCAAGAATGGAGAAAAGACAGCTGCCAACATCAGGAATGAAAGCCTATCAATACATATCCTACAGACTTTTTAAAAAGTAGAACATAAATTTATGTTAATAAACTTGGCAACTCAGATAAAATGCATAATTCCTGGACAGATAAAAACTACCAATTTCACCCCCAAAAAGAGAGACCCTGAATAACCCTATATTGTATTTATTAAGAATCTGAATTTGTAATTAAAAGCTTTCCTACATACATTCCTGTAATCCCAGAACTCTGGGAGGAAGCAGAGGACTGCAAATTTGAGTCCACCTGTGCAATCTGGTGACCTAGCAAGACCATCTCAAAACAACAATTTAGAAAAGGGCTGGGAGCTGGGGAGATGGCTCAGTAGAATAAGCGCTTGCCTGGCAAGTGCAGGGTCCTGAGTTCAATCCCAAGTACAAACAAACAAACAAACAAATGGGCTGGGGATGTACCACAGCTCAGAAGGCCCTGAGTACAAACCCCAAGACCATAAAAAACAGAACAAAACACACCAACTTTCCCACAAAGAAAAGCAGGTGGCCCACACAATTTCAAACGCTTACAAAACAATACCATTTCTACCTGAAATGTAGAAAAAAAATGATAGAACAATTTTTAGTTCATTTTATGTCTAGCATTAGCTAGATACCAAAACATGACACAGACATTACAAGAACAATTCACTCAGAAAATAAAGTCCTTAATAAAATTTTAACACATCAAATCCAAAACATAAGAAACCCTACCCCAAATATATGAAAAATAAGCTAGGTTTACCTGAGATATGCAAGGTGGTTTAGCATTTTAAAATCAATATAATGAACTATATTTACTAAAAATAAACTCAACCATCCTAATAAAAAGCCAACCATGCAAGCATCCTGACAAAATTCAACATTCATCTGTGATAAAAAAGTACAGGGTAACACAGAAGAGTTGCAGAGAACAAAAGGGAACTTCTGTGACACAGTGAGGACACCCTCGGCTTCCACACTTCACTGAGGAAGACCCAGTGCTCTGCCTGTAAGCAGGGGAACAAGGCAGGATGCCTGCCCGCTCTGTCTTAGCTCATCACTGTCCTGGAGTCCCAGCTAGCACAACAGGCAAAAAGAAATACAATATATTAATTGGAAAGGAAGAAATAAAATTTTTTATTCACTTTCAGTATAGTTATCTATGCAGAAACCGTAAGGAATCTATAAAAGAGCTAAAAGAACTATTAAGTTTCAAGTTGGCTGTGTGACACCCCATCACTGGGAGGCTGAGGCAGGAGGACTGCTGTGAGTTCAAGGCCAGCCCCAGCTATACAATGAGTTCATGGCCAGCCTAAACTACAAGCAAGACCCTGTCTCAATAAATAAGTGAATAAATAAATAAAAACAAAAAACCAGTTTTATTTCAATATACTACCA
>PVKA01010086.1:0-65735 GCA_004027165.1 Ctenomys sociabilis | reverse complement strand
TGTGTGCTGTGTGTGCATGTGCACCCAAAGGGTGAGGATACTGTACAGATTTTAGTACTACTTTAATCCTTGATGATGGCATGGAGGCCCCAGGGGGGAGACAGTATGTCACACTGGGGTTAGCCACAGAGGCAGCCAGAAAGGATGGAGGTCTGGAAGTGTGTCACAAGCACAGCGAGCGGGATCCCTGAGCTGAGGGACGGAGGCGAATCTGCCCCCTCTCCACTCAGTGCCTAATTAGCGAGTCAGCATTTTTACAGCACTTTTATTTCTATTGCTATAGAAGGAATACATAATCTTCTGGTAAAAAAAAAAAAGATAGAGTAATGCTAAAAAATATATATATAGTAGGATGAAGTTAGTTCCTTGAGTTTCTTTCTGAGAGGTAAACTCTCTTCCAACCTCTTGCATGCTTTCACAGATGCGGCCTAAGAATATACAAGTGTGTATGTCTGGATCTATTACACTCACTTTTCTTTTTAATAGGATGGTCCAGACTGCCTGTGCTATAGTGCAGCTCTCTTTTTCTACTAAATAATGCATCTTAGAGATTAATCCATACCACAGAATCTCTTAATCCATACTGATGTGTACTTCATTTTCCAAAGGACACAACAGTCCTTCCCACCATCCTGCCATATCGAAATGCATTTAATTAATTCCCTGCGGAAGGGCTCTAAAATCATATCTAGTATTTTTTAAGTAACTAATGATGTGGTGGGGAATAATGTCTTTGAACACATGTATTATACACAGGTAGAAACAGACTTGTAGAATACATTCCTAGAAAGAGAGTTTTTGTCTCCAAGGCGGGTATAGATTTAAATGTTGATAGTGAGGGTCATTGTATCCACTAAAACAGTTGCACCAGTCTAAAGTCTAGCCACAGGGCTTGCCAGATAGTTCAGCAGGCTAACGCGCCTGTTTAGGCAGAACACAGGGGCACGTGTCCGATCCCTGGCATGCTGTGCCTGCCCCACTCCCACGACACACTGAGGAGGCAAATGAGACTGGGCATGGTGGCGTGTGCCTGTAATCCCAGCGCTTGGGAAGCTGCAAGCAGGCGGATCACTATGACTCTGATCTGTGTAGTGAGACCCTGTAGACCTTGTAGTAAATTCATTAAAAATAGATAAATAAAATAAAGTCTAGCCTCAATGCAATTAGACCTGTCAAGGAGATGGAGTTTAAAATACAAGTGATCTCAGTGACCACTGCCAGGGAGGTAATTTACTCACACACCTTCATCAGTCACATCATCATTTATTTATTGAACCTACAAAAGAACTCTGGGGCAGTGGTACACCGTGTTGTGATTTTATACATGAGGATGAGGCGACTTGGCAAGATCAATAATTTGTCTGCCTAGTTGAATGATGGAGCTGAGATTTGAACCCAAGACTTGTAGATACTGGAGTTGATTCTAGGTTACAGTGGGTCGCTTTTACACACCAACATGAAGACTTCTCTGTGAGAGTAAGGGTGAGGCTGTGGCATGAGTGGTGTGGGTTTCAGATCACACCCTTTAGACAACTAAATGACCTGCAGGGTCCCTTTCAGCCCCACAGCTCTGGGAACTTAAAGAGCTCACCGCTCTACTCTAATAGCTGGACCCATAAATTGAAAATAACATTGAAATGCCTCAAAGGTAAATCGGGTAGTCCACCTGGCACAATTTAGGGAAAATGAGCTCTATAAGTCTCTTAGACACAGGCACACAGCCCACCTGACCACCCTGGAGCCTTTGTTAGGACTGAGCATTTTTAGATGTTGAATGTAAATCGAAGCACACGTATGTGTGAAGCTCACATCGCAGCCCTTCCTGCACTTAGGTGGAAAGTCAGAGGTTATCATTTTTAATAAACTTCCCCAATCACACAGTGTGTCCAGTCCCTAAACTCACCCAAAGCTGACCCATCAGCCCCTGGTGCATTAGGCCCTGTGGGTTTCGTGGAAACTCTACACATTTATCACCTTCTTGTTCAGATGCAGATAGTTACCAAAGCTTAGAGAGGTGAAGTTTCCTTGTCACACAGAAAGTAGGAATCAGAGCTGGAGCTGAAATCCAGGGAGTCTGAGACAGAGTCTGGATCCGCGCACTCTGCAGGGCTCACACTGTGTCCACCCTGGCGTCAGCCCAGCCATCCCTGGCACCCCCTACACGTCGGTTTTGGTGTCCCTCCCAGGAGCCCTAGTCAGCACCTCTGCTAGTTTGCTCCACCATGGAGCATGTGTATCCAAGGGCTGAATTCCTCCACCAGGAACATGGCTTATTTATTTCTGTGTCTCCGGCCACAGCACAGGTCCAAGCCTTGGGGCTGGAGGAGAAGGAGCAGCTCTACCAGGGCTGCCTGTGTCCATCCTGCTGCCGTCCTCCCATTGCAAGCAGAAGGGTTTACTGCACTTCCAATGGGGGAATTGAGAGTAGAGGTGGGGGTGGAGAGCCTGTGGCTCAGGTCCCTGATCCCAAGCCTGAGCTTCTGCAGCTGTGAGCTCCATTCCTCCCTCGGGAAATTGAACAAAGTCTGAAATATAGCTGTTCTGGTAAACTAAGTTTTAGTAAATCACAGCCATGCTTCTTTGTTTAGACGCTACCTATAGTTGCTTTCCTTGTGTTATGGTTTGTGTTTAGTTGCTCCCCTGAAGCCCCAATCAGTCATGGGGCGGACTTCTAGAGTTTGTGATTAACTCAGGATCCACTGGGATTATGAATGTGAATGCTGCTGGGATTATGGGTGTAAGCGCTGCTGGGATTATGGGTGTGAGTGCTACACCCAGCCTGGGGCAGAGAGCCTGAAGCAATTTAAACAAGACAGATTCACTCTCTGCTGCCATTGTTGCCACTACTACTTCCGTTGCCTTTTGCTGTTTTTCTTCCCTCTGCCATGTGCCAGAGTCCAGTCCGCTGAGTATGGACTGAAACCTCTAGTAACTGTGAGTTAAATAAATCTTCCCTTCCATCATTTTGAGTGTCAAGTGCTTGTCCCAGCAATTAGAGAAGGGTAACTGAGACACCTTGTTTCCAGAAGAGTTCTATGAAATTCACATAATCTGCAGTTCACTTGCTTAAAGTCTACATCAATTTTTGAAGGATGATATTCCACGTCTGCTGGTCTAGAAGAAGGCAGGAGGCTGCTTCCTACCTAGTGCGTCAAAAGTGAATCCCACATGGGAGGTGTGGAGCAGGTGGAGAAGGGAGGGGAGGCAGATGGGCCCCTGTCAGATAGCACCTGACTGAGCACTGCTCCTCGTGGCTTCTGGGGTGTTCCCACTGGCCCATGCACTAATAAAGAGGCTCCCCAGGGAGGCCTTTATCAGGAGTGGGCCAAGCCTCTCAGAGCTGGGGTCTGGAGGGGGCTTTTGGGTCCTTGGGACACATTCATAAAAGGGAGTGAGGGTTTCTCCTCCACCCTATCCTTCTGCTCCTTCCCACCCTCCCCTCCATGATCAGTTAGCTCCCTTTCCCCAGGCCCAAAAGCGACAGGGCCAACTGACTAAGGACTCAAACCTTCAAAACAGTGAGCCCAAATAACTCCTCCACCCCTGCCCAAAGTGGATGGTCTCTGTGTTTCCCTGCCCTAGTGGAAAGCTGACCAACAGCATTTATCCTCAGGACTGAAATCAATGTAATAGCAAATCAAAAGTCCACAGGCAGCTGCTTTTAGGGCACTGGGACCTCCCCTCTTCAAAGGAAAATGTACCTTAGCAACTGGCCTGCCGGGGTGCATGCCTCTTTCATGCACTGCTGGGGACAGGACAGAGGAGAGGCCTCAGTTCCAGTGGCCACAGTAAAGGGAAAAGAAAACAGTAGTAACACATGCTGTGGGGCTTTGAGGAAGTTTCCAAAACTCTTTTCACCTTTTTCCCTTTTACCACTCTGTGGGATGGGATTATTCTCCCTTTTATGGATGAGAAACCTGAAGAAACACTTTCTCAAGATTTACGAGGCTCTGAGGCTCAGTAGCAAAACACCTGCCTAGCACATGTGAAGCCCTGGGCTCCATACCCAGTTCTGTAAAAACAAAACAGAGCAGAGCAAACCTTCTTAGACTCTGAGTTCATGTCTGCAACATACAGCTGGGCAAGCACCAGGGCTCTCGCTCTCTTTGGGCCTCCTCGGCCCAAAACCACTCTGCATCCAGGTGAGGGCCGCAGGTCAGAGGCCTGAGGACGTGCGTCCTCATGGGAGAGAGAGACATTGGAGGCGGAAGCCAAGCAGAAGAGGAGCAGAGCATGGAGGCAGCTGTGGGGAGTGGCCCTGCCGCAGGCAGCGCTGGCAGTGCTGGAGCTGGCTGACAGCATCCCGCAGCGGCTGCGGGCACCAGCGCTCTGCCTGGGTCCCAGTCTGGCTCTCACTTACGATCAGTATAACTCAGGCTAGCCGCTCATCCTCTGTAGCCGGCCAGTGCCTCAATTTCTCACCTGTAACACAGGACTCTTCTTACATAGGGCAGAGAATTAAGGAAACGAATATTTACAGGCCTTGAGAAGACCGCCACCTATTTAGCCGGCACTTGAGATTTTATTGCACACTGGCCGAGCTCTGCCTGTGCAGAAGCCTAGGCTGCACCCAGGATCTGCTGGGGTGGAATGTCAGGTTGTGACATGCCGTTCTGACACCAGCCTAAAGAGGCCTGAATTTGGGGAGGTTTCCGTATGCTAGAATAGCTCAAGGTAGCAGGAAAGAGGGAGCCACAAAAACCAGAGAAAGGGTGCCTGTTGGGTTTTCTGTGGTCACTTCATCCCCTGGGAGCAGGGACTATGCTTCTGCTGCCCCTGGGCCGGACGAGCACCTGCTGCCCACTTGCTGGGAGGTGGGGCTCAGTGGTCGCTGCCCAGGTTCTCTATCAAGGAGCACATCTGCCTATTCTTTCATGAGAAACCAGGGTCCTTTTACTGCTGGGAGGCTCTCTGCAACAGCCTCTGGTTTCAGGACAGAGCTGTAGCCGAGGGCCAGGCAGAGGCCCAGAAACACCAAGGTGGCTCAGCAAGCAGAGGATTTAGTTAGGGCCGTGCAAGGGCTGCTGGTGGTCCTGTGCCTTTCTGACAGTGGTGGGCTCCCCTGGGCCTCAGGGGACCCTCATTCTGTGCCTTTCTTGCACCCACTGCTGGGAATTGGACTCCAGGGACTCTGAGCCGACCTCTGCACAGTCCCTTTCTCCGCTCTGCATCACACAATATCCAAGCCTTTAATACCCTCTGCGTGGTCGCTCTGTGTCTTTGCCTCTCCATTCTGAGCGGGGCTTTGGCTCAATGTGGTGCCTGATAGCTTCAAGGGATCAAGTGCTTTTGAGAAATGTTTTTGCTAAGAAGATGAGCTAGGGGGAACTGAAAGCAGGGCTACCTGCTTTGATGTCTTAAATAGGAAATTTCAGTGGCTTCCTGACTGCTGAGTCCTGGCTGTCATGGGCTAGGGTAGGTGTAAGGAGACCACCGCGCTGCACACGGACAGCTGCAGAGAAAGGCTGAGAAGCAACTCCAGGGGCCGGGAGAGGGGAGTCCACGGTGCTGACCTGGGACAGGCCTCGCCTTGGGGCCGAGACTCTTCCTGGTCTCTCTGAATTTTACTGATTCTTCTTTCCTTCTAACAGTCATTTAGTTTGGCATTTTTCCTTTGCCAAATGCATTTTCATTACTAGAAATTTTAAAATACTGAAAATCCAAAAGAGGAAGGCAAAGTAATAATCTTATAAGTCTTCAAAGAGACACATTTTGCTACGTTTCCCTGTATTTCTTTTTGTGTTTTTTTTTTAATTTACATGTGTGTGGTTTTAGTTCTGACATTTTAAAAATCATTATTTATTATTTATTTATGTACTTGGTACAAGATCTTGCTATGCAACTTGGACTCTTGTAGTGTTCCTCCTGTCTTAGCCTCCCCAATACTGGGATTACAGGCGTGGACTGCCACCACACCTGGTTTCAGTGGCTGGCACAGTGTTCCCACAATTCTGGGGCCTGCACCCCATGTGGTACCGGGGTTGAGCCTGGATCCTTGCCCTTGCCAAGTGGGCACTTAGAGTGCCAAGCTATCTCCCTGACTTTTCTGCACATGCTCCTGGTACCTGATGCTTGTGTTCATTGTGTGGAGTTGGTGCATGTGGACACAATTCGTCCTAATTCTTTTTATGTCCCCTTTTCCCTCTTTCATCTCTGGTTACTCTTCTATTAACAAGTGGGCTACCTCCCTGTTTTCTATCATTTATTTCATCTTCGATTTATTCGTATTTTGCATATCTCATATAAAGGTTACAACACTATGTTTAAGCTTATTTGGGTTTACTTCACTTAACACGGTCTCAAGGCTGGTCCATTTCTCTGCAAATGACTCAAGTGTGTTCTTCTATAGAGCAGAGTAGGGCTGCATCAGGTGCAGGCCCACGTTTTCTCTCTCCCTTTGTCTGTTGGTGGGCATATAGGCCGCTTCAGTGCTTAGCTGTCTTGTTGCTATGAACATGGGTGTGCTTGTCTTTAAATTTGGGAGGAATGCCTGGAAGAAGATTACCTAGGTCCAATGGAATTTTTAATTTTAGTTCTTTGATGAGTCTCTATACTGATTTCCACAGTGGTTGTACTAATTTATGTTCGAGCCAATTTGCATCTTTTCTTTCTTTCTTTCTTTCTTTCTTTCTTTCTTTCTTTCTTTCTTTCTTTCTTTCTTTCTTTCTTTCTTTCTTTCTTTCCTTCCTTCCTTCCTTCCCTTTCTTTCCTTCTTTCTTTCATGTATTTGGTCATTGCAGGGTCTCACTCCGCAGCTCGGCCCATGGTGATCCTCCTGCTTTTAGCCTCCCCAGTGCTGGTTTCAGGTTTGCACCACCACACCTGGACTCCGTGGCCAGCTCAGTCTGCCCTGGGGGCAGGCCTGGTGCAGGATGAGGTGCCAGGCCTCAAACCGCAGTCCCTGCACTCGCCTAAGCAGGCTCTTTAGTCTGCTGAGCTACCTCTCTGGTCCCATGGGTCTTTTATTTTAGGGAAGTCTAATATCCTTAAGTTTTAGGTATTAGCACACTCAGGGTCAGCTGGCAATATCAGGTTCTGTCCTCACCATGTTTGTTGTTTCCTTTGCTGTGCAGAAGGTTTTGGTTTGATTATCTCATTTACTGAATCTTGCTGTTGTTTCTTGTGCCTCTAGGGTTCTGCTCAGATGCTCTTTGCCTATACTTACGACTTTAAAAGGTTTATCTTTTCTGTCTTCCAGCAGACTGTTTCTTGTTTAGATATTCAGGTCTTTGATCCATTGTGATCTTAGCTTATCCATGATGAGAAATACAGGTCAAATGCCAATCATCTGCAGGTGAGTAGTGATTTTCCCAGGACCACTTGCTGAAGAGGCAAGCTGTCCTCCAGCACATGTTTTGGCATCCGTTGTGAAAGATCAGATGACTGGACGTGTCTGGGATGATTTCTGCATCCTCTGTTCTGTTCCTTTGATCCTCAATTTGGAGGGGTGTTTTTGTGTTGTTTGTGTTGTTGTTCCCATCAGTACCATGCTGCTTCCATCCCTGTAGCTTTGTAGCCTTGAATTCAAGGATGATGATGCTTCCTGCTTTGCCTTTGTCTTCTTTGCTCAAGGTATTTGTTCATCTTTTTTCCTTCTTGCTTGTCTGCTTATCTAACTTACTTTGCTAGTTATCCAGACTTTAATGTACTTAGTTGATTTGTTCTGTTTTTATCTTCTCAAATAGCATGATAAAGTATAACTTTCAAGTTTTTGCAAAATCTCTGCACTTTACATGTGTGACCAGGAATCTTCTATAGTTAGTTGTAAGATTAGAACTACACTGGTGGTGTGCATTACTTATAATTTTTGATTGAATATAAATAATACTGCTGTGAACACCTTTGACTTGTTCACTCACTCACCAACCTGCTCTTTTGAAGACCTACAGCATATAAAACCTTCTTCCAGGAGCTCAAAGACACAGTCACAATACAGACCTGGCTCCTGTTGTTGTTGCACTTTTACCTAGTGAAGACAATCATAAAATTAGACTACTATCAATAGCATGGAATTCCAGGGAGGAAAAGGTCTGATGCCAAGCTGGGACAAGAAATTTAGATTCAGAAGCCAGAGAGATGTCTGTAAGGAGGTGACACAGCAGAGAAACTTGCTGGAAAAACGAGAGTTAGCAGATGGCACTTTTAAGGTGGTCTGAAGGATGTTGCTATTTAAAATCTTCCCTGTTCCTCTGCTCAGCAATATCCCTGCCACTGTCTGGCTGACCATCACACTTTTTTTTTCCTTTGGCAGTACCAGGGATCGAACTCAGGACCTTGCACTTGCCAGGCAGACACTTATGTCATTGAGCTATATCTCCAGCCTCCATCATACTTCTTCAAAGTAACAATGAGACTCAAGCCCAGGTCTGTGGACCTCCATAGCTGCTGGTCCCTTGGGGCTCTCTAGATTGTGGGGTAAGGCCATTCTGTGGGAATTCACACAGGTAGGCACAGAGTGGCTTGTTACACACACCAGTGCTTCTATGCCTGTGTGCTGGTCTCAGCCTGGAGGTGAGCTGACTCTGGAAGCCGGTGGAAGTGACAGCCTTGCCATTTAAGACCTCACTGTGGCTCCGGGCTCCTGTGTGAGAACTCTCTCCTGACCTTTCCCCGACAGGAAGCATTTTAGTGTGCTGTTGACAGAGATCACTTCATGCAGCACACAGTTGATGGTTAAAGTCGAAATGGGAACAAAGATAGAAAAGAAAGTGCAAACTTTCCAGAGCAGGGTTGCACAACGGCTGTTCCCAAGGTATTCATCTCAGTGCATCTAAACCCCTAGAGTTAGGCTAGTTTTGGAGCACTGCCTCTTTGAGATGGCAGAGAACCAATTCTGCAGCATTTGGGTCTTTCTTGTGATGTATGCCCTGTTGAGTAGTAAAGATATTCAAGGAGACCAGATGCCATAGCTGGGCAACACAGTTACCCACGTAGCCAAGGAGTAGATGGTGTTCTGGTCTAGGGGTACATCTTGGCTCAGAGGAGCAAAAGCAAAGAGACAAGCAATGAGTCGAGTGACCTCCCCTTCTGTGTCTCTGCCTCCATCTCATTTCCTTGCTGGGATTTTATCTTGGTTCCCTGGAAGCAGTGATCACTGGGCAACTTTGTGTTAAACAGCTAATTAATGGGAACTCAAGTCAGTTATCTTATTTATGAGACTGGAGCAAGCAGAGATGCTTTGCTCATCTGGAATAATAAGTTGAGATCAAGCTGCATCTTCTATATAAATGCATGCGGCACTGCTGTCAGACGCCACTGCCAGCGAGCACTGTCTGATTTTGCATGAATCACTGAAATGACCCGGACCTTCAGTCTGAGTTGATTATAGCTAATGTGTGCCATATAATCTCATATGCTCAGAACGTCTTGTGAACCCAGCACACTATCAAGATACAGTTTTAATTAACATTTGCTTTTTAGATAATACACGCAATTTATTTTGGCAAGAGTTCACTAAATGTAAAATCTACATAATTAAGACACTAAACCTGCAATATTTTTTCTTTGTGGTATTTTTATGCTAAATGACACAGATTCAGCCACATTTATTACCCAGTAGATAGCTGCAATGGGCAATCACAATTTCATAATTTCTTTCATTTTTCAAAACTGTTTCTGTAACCAAAGGACGCAGAGTCACAGTGCTGATTTTGTTCACTTTCGAGCTTCCAGCGCACGACTATTCTCCCCAACTCTAGTTCATGCCAGCCACAAGGAGCGTGCACTCGGGGCTCCACAGTGATGTCTGCTGCACATGCTTGCTCATTTGGAAATTAGTGTTAGGAGCTTGTTTCACCGTGTTTCCATCAATGTTGGCACACAGTCAAGTGGGACCAGGCATGCTGAAGCGAGACCTTCAAGACCGTGAAAGTCTCTCTTCATTTCTGACAACCTATGGACAATCACACAGTGCACAGGAAGCAGAGCCAGGACTAGAACCACGACCCCTGAATAGCCGTGCTCGCTGCTCAGGAGGCTCCTCTGCTCACACCAGTGATGTCTGAGAAACCTGGAAATGCCTCAAGTCATAGGGAAGAGGTATATTTGGGGTCAGAGGAAAACACCCTTCAGAGGGAGAACAATGCAGTGCCACATCTGCCTGCTTTCTTTCTTGTGCATCCTCCTGTCACTGACAGGTCAGTGGGTAGTGATTCAGAGTCAGCAGCTAAGCCCTGAGCCTCTGAATCTGCATCTAGCTGCCGCCCCCAGTATCACCGGTGCAGAGCCCAGCACCACAGCCCCCAGACAGCCCTGGGCCAGGGCTGAGGTATGACCCCCATTTCTAAGTCTGCCCTGCATGCCTGCCAGAGTTCTGGGTCTGAGCTGCCACTTCCCTCCTACATAGACCTCTACAGGGTCCACTGAGCATGGGAGGTAGGGACTGCGACACTCTGGTCTCCCACTCAGGTCTGCTCTGAGCTGCTACTTCCTGTCCAGGATGGCCGGAGGGGAAGCTTACTGGCTGCCATGGCTCCTCTGGCCAGCACAACTCACTAAGTCTACTCAGGGAGGGCTCAGCTGGGGAACTCCCAGTGTACGACTCAGTATGGCCATAAGGTTAAAGGTCTGGGCATAGCAATGAGTGCATGGGGACAAGGACATCAGAGCAAAGGGCTTAGCAGCATGCTTTTGCTGGAGAGAGATCCTGCAGTCTGTTTCTCAGGCAACTGTGTTAATAGAATGGGAATGTACATAGTACTTCACTCTGAGAGCCAAAGGACAGTCAGTCAGTTTTATGTGGACTGGCCTCCTCATGTCGTACATGTGGCTTGGGGCCGGACACCAACCTGTCCTCATCCGCTGGAGAGTTTAGCACGCATCCCAGGAGTGGGGCCAGAAGAACCTTTGTCTCTTAGGACTGTGAGGTTTAAATGAGCTGATTCCCATCCAGCCATGCATCACTTAAGAGCAGGGATTCAGCCGGACGAATTCCTGGCTGGAAAGGCCGTCACTGTGTGGCTAAGTGGAGTTGCACAAGCTGAGGCGCTGCAGTCTGTGCTCCACGCAGCCTCTGTGCACTCACAGATGGGTCAGTGGGAAACGCCGAGGCTGCTGCTAGACGATGCAGCCGACTGCTTGACAGTAAGCTTGACTTTTATAGGCAGGGCTCATTTATGATAATGATGGAAAGTGCAGTATAATAGACACAGAAACCAGGGCAGGGTCATTCATTACAATTATACAGTATTCTCAGCATGTGTCACTGTACGTGCTTTATGCTTCTATGACCAGTGGATTTGTTTGCACTAACATCATCCCAAAAGCAGGGTGATGCATTGTGCTTCTGGAATGACCTTGGGGACAATAAGTGATGAGAATTGGCCAGCTGCATCAGGACCACTGCTGTCCACTAAGTCTACACGGTCCATGCATTAGTACATGGTCACTGTTCTTAGGGAGAGGGCTACTAAATACTAAGAATGAAGTTAAAGCATAGCATAGGTTGGGCACCTGCATGCATGTAAATTTCAGTGTCATTTCACATAGGTACAGGAGCACCTGTGAAGGGCTCTATGGGGAGTTCCGTGCTGTGAGAAAGATGGTAGCTGTTCTGTGTGCAGCATGCCCCATGTGTCCCAGCCTCAGAGTTCCTAAGAGGGCCTGGGTCACCCTGAGACATATTGCAAAGCCCCACAATGTGGACACAGACTACCCAATAACAGGAGCCATCGTGCTGTGCTTTGCTCTATTTGCACAACGTGCAATTATAAAATAATACTATTGATATATGTGTGTGCTTGTACTCTGTTTCCTAAAGATCTAAGTACTTCCTTTGTCTACAATATTCGTTTGCTAAGCAAATATATATGTGTATATAATATTCTTATTTTTTAATGTGAGTTTGCCAAGACAGTGTGTACTGCCTTGTTCATACGCATCTCTTCATTTATTCATTCAACAAATATTTAA
Source organism: Ctenomys sociabilis (assembly GCA_004027165.1). Classification (NCBI taxonomy): domain Eukaryota; kingdom Metazoa; phylum Chordata; class Mammalia; order Rodentia; family Ctenomyidae; genus Ctenomys; species Ctenomys sociabilis. The sequence goes on along the minus strand of PVKA01010086.1, from coordinate 53,825 downwards.
TAAGCCCAAGGGTAGTACAGAATTTTAGAATAAGAGGAGACCAAGGCAGCATCTTACTCAGGACTCCACAGTTGGACAACAGGCACTCAGGATTTTAGGATAGCAAGGTACCGACCTGCCACCCTGTGCAGGTACCCTCTGCCCCATGTGATCTTAGGTTTCTCAGCCAGTCAGTATAATCATTCTCACACAAGTGTCTGTAGTTTTCTCTCCGTAGCTTCTCTCTCCATCCTGTGGCCAGCCAGATCCTAACTCTGCAGCGCCTCCCATCTACCTCCTTCCTGGCAAAGCGCAACTCCCTGTGACGGGATACAGAGGCCAGTACGAGGCTTCTGATGGTGTACCACAGCTACAAATGCCCACTTCAGGGAAAGGGCAGAGTGGTCTATGGCCAGCCCCTGTTGCAAGGGCTTGTTCTGCCGTGCTTAGCAGTGAGGCTGTGAGCAGGCTATTTAACAGATCTGTGTCTTTCTTATCTGCAAGTTTTGTACCGCATAGGATTATTTTGGAGACTAAAGAATTTACAACAGATGAGGCATTTAGAGAAATTCCTGTGCTATCAGGTTATGTGTTCACTATTATCATTTGGCATTCTGCATTGCTGAGCAAATTCTTCTTGTTGTTTGTTGTCCTCTGGGGTTCTAACCAGACAATTCCTGTTCTAGGCAGCAGGAAGGTCAAGTGGGGTCCTGCTGGTTGAGCAGGACTTAAAAATCCTTTCCAGTAGGTTCTCATAATGCTTCAGTCTAAGAATCCTGGCTTTATGAACACACCCACTGTGAATGAGGTTAAAAATGAGTTCTTTATTCTAGACAGTATTTGACCCTAATTGGGGTTCTTGCACCAAGTAAGGAGTGGCTGGGCACTGCACAAGCTGTTGCCCCTCGTGGCCGGATGCAGTGGGCTCCCCACCCTTGGCCCTCATCTCACATCACTGCCAGGGGCCACCTCCGTCCCCTGGCTACGCTTGCCTCGCTCAGCCTCCCATCACCTCCATCCCGGGTCTTCTGCTTCCTCTCTGGCTCCTGACTTTCCATGCTTCCTGCCGGTTCACCCTCTTCTCAGTCTCCATGTGCCAGTGAGCCCCAGTGCTGATTCTGGCTCCTCTCACCTTCTCCACCTGCACTGAACCCGGTGGCGGGCAACCCCATGTACTAGCTTCTCCAGAATGGGTCGTGCCGGCCCAGACTGAGTACCAGGCTCAGCTGCTCTATGTATGCGTCCCCCAGCCATTGCAGAAGTCGCATCTCTGAAGCAGTCTCTGGCTTTTCTCCCACAGCAGATTCTCCCCAGCCATTCTTCTCCCAGCACACCATGCATCTTCTCAAAGCCTGGCACCCTAGGTGCCTCCTTGTCCTTGAGCCCCTTTCTCCCGTGTGTTAAGTGCTGAGCAATTCTCACCTTTTTCTCCCCCAACAGACACCTTCCTCCTCCACCCCTCCTCACAGCAGTGACTCTCTGGCAGCAGCCTGCCTAACCCCATCCTCCTGGAGCCGGAGTGCTGGGTTCAGATCCCTACTGTAACACACGCCACCTATAGGACTCGGGCAGCTTTCTTCAGTGTTTAGCTCTATTTCTTCATCTAGCTCATAAGAATAATAACAGCACCTCCTTCAGATGGTTATTGTGAGCCTTAAATGAGATAATATATGCAAGCACTCAGAGCAGTATCTGACGCTTCATCCGCCTAACCAATCAATGTGAGCTATGATCATTAGCTATTATTACTATGCATTATTCATGGAGCAGCCACCGTGATCTTTTCTAAACATACATTAGACATGACCATTCTTTTACTCAAAGCTCTTCCATTTCAGTTACAATACAATTCTAATGCACCGCAAGGGCTGAAGGGCCTGAATGCCCCAAGCCTCACATCCTCACACCTCCCATCTCATCCCTGTCTTCCATGAGTCACTGTATGCAAGCTGTATCAGCTTGATTTTAGGGCCATTAACATTCCAAGCTCTTGCTTCCTCTGGGGCTTGGACTCTTCTTCCCTCTGCCTGGAATGTTCTGCCCTCCCTCCAGCTGCTCTTAGGACTGGGTCCTACCCTTTAAAAACAATCTCAGCTTAATTATTTCCCCTCCCAAAGGCCTTCCCTAATCCCACCTCAAGGAGTGCCCCCTGCTGGCCACTCTCCTTCATTTTCCACAGTATTAATCACAAAGTGCAGTTATGTTGGTGGTTTATTGGTTTGCTTAATTTCTAGTCTGTGCATTTCCACTAGAATGTGTTGGGACTCAAATCTAACTTGGCCCGTCCAGTCCTGGCTCCTGAAACCTAAACTAAGAACATGCAGAGGCACTGCTCATGAACCAGCTGTTGAGGAAACAAGAGCTGTCCTTCAAGCAAGGCCTTGAGAATAATGACTGTCTGGACATTCAAGGAAGAGCTGGGGCGTGAGGCCCAGGAAGCGCCCTGGGCACGTGCTTGCAGACGGGAAGACTGGTAGTGCCCCACTGATAGAGGGTGGTGTGGTCCTCGGACCAGTGGCATCAGCCTCCAGGGAGCTTCTGAAGAACACGTACTCCCAAAGTGCTACTGAGTGAGGGTTTTCTTTTACTTTTTTTTTTTTTTTTTTTTGGCGGAACTGGGGATTGAACTCAGGCCCTTGCACTTGCCAGGGAAGTGCTTATTCCACTGAGCCATCTCCCTGGCCCTCTAGGGTTTTCATTGTAAGGAGATTCTTTGAGAACTACTAGGGTAGTTTGTTCAGGGAACTGTAAATAAGCATCGGAACTGGGACATACAGTACAAAGGGAGGTATATTCAAAAGAATATAAACTCAGATGCATGTGACAAACCTCAAACTACAGGAGCTTAATGGCACCAGATATGTTTACTCGCATATCACATGCAAATCTGAGGTAATGTGGCTGCTTTGGGCTAAGTCTGTCAGGGTTTTGCCACATCCTAAGTGGTCTTTAATGGGACATTTTCCAACCTTATACTTTCATAAGGATTTCCTGGGACTTTGAACGGCCACTTTGTTTGTGGTTCAAGTGATGGCTCTTAGACTGCACCACAAGACAGCCAGTGAGCACCTCGCAGTCATGGCCATGACCTCCCACCACATCTCCTGGTAGCAGGAGGCCAGGTCGGAGGAGGCTGTGATAAATTCATAGTCACCAATGATGGCACGAAGTGGAACTGCATCCTTCAACTTGGAGACCATTCTGTGAAGTGGCTGGCTTCCGTAATCCAAAAATGACAATGCCTGGGAGCCAGAAGGCTGAGGGATGGTTTCAGGTTGCTGGTGGAGAAGAAATGAAGATTCAGGGCAGCAATGGTCCTTCATTGCATCCTAGACGGGTAAGAACTGTAGAACGTACATGTGGGCACAATCTGGGACATCTGAGTGTGGACTGTGTGCTCGATAATAGTCACCTAAAGTACTGAATGAGATCACAGTATTGTGGTTGCATAGGAAAATGTCCTTAGTCTTAGAAAAAATATGTGAAAGTATTGAAGGTCAAAGGATAATGCTGTTGCTAGTTTATTCTCAATTAGCTTCAGAACAAAAGGGAGAAAGAAGACAAGACAAATGAGGCAAATAGTGACAGTTGGTGAATCTAGGTAGAGTATTCTTGTATTCTTTGGGCTATAATTATAACTCTTTAATAGGTTTCAGTTTTTCAGGGAAAAAAAAAAAAAGCATGCTTTCCTCTTCCTGGTGGCTGATCTCACGCAGGCTAAGTGGCTTCAGAATAGACAATGGGTTCGCCAGCCCATGTCATCTGTGACGTGGCCTGACCTGCCCCAACAGCCTTTCAGCAAGGGCGGGGATGCTCGGCTGATGGCACAGATTCAGGTTTGGCTGGAAACTTGAGTCATCTGCCTACTCTCTGGCATTGGAACTAACAGGCTTCAACTCTACACCTGACAGACAGGGAGCTAACCTAGACAGGAAGACAAAACCTCCTTCTTTTTTAAAATAGAAATCAAGGACTGGGGATATAGCTCAGCGACAATAGTGCTTACCTGGCAAGCACAAGGTCCCAAGTTTAATCCCTTGTATCATAAAAAAAAAAAAAAATGAGATTTATGGCCACTGACTGCACTTAGGTCCATCTCATAGTGGCCAGAAGGGGCGGGGAGGGGCAGGGGTCATCAGGGTGCGTGGTGCATGCTGGGGGTTTATTCCCAGAGGTGAGGGCTGTGATTAACATGAGGAAGGGAGATGGAGATGCGATAGAATTATAATTACAAGAGTTGGGGAAGAGTTTATTTCAAAGAACATTTTTAGTCACAGATGGTTGAGGAGAAATACAGAGAACAGGCCCCAACACCCCAGCTTCCCAGCTGACTGCAGGGGGCGGGGGGAGCGTGCTAATGAGCACATTGATTTTCTAGCTCCTCAGAACAATAGCAAATGCTTTTTGCAGTTATTAATTGGGATTCCACAGCAGGTGTGGGGGATGGAGGCACTGGTGAGCCTAAGTTTGTCATCGGGAGTTAGGTGAGGAGAAGGAACGTAAGGAGTAGGAGGAAGGTCATGGAGCAGCGGAGCAAGGGCACAGGCAGGCTAAAGTCTGGCTCTCACCCTGACCCCTGGACAGCTTAAACCTTTTAAATGTCAGTTTTCCTCATTAGCCAAAAGTAAAATAAGAACTTTCCTTTCTATGGATAGCATGAAAGATAAATGAAATAGGTGGAAAAAGCACTTTCCAGGGTTTCTAGTGCTAAGCATTGTTTTACTTCAAGAAAAATAAAATTCTCCAAGTCGTATACTTACACACTTGTGTGTGGCAGGCTCTGCGCTGGGTTCATGAACTAGGGTGGAGAACTGGAAAATACAGTCCCTGGCTCCATGGAAAAGGTAGTCCAGTGAGGACTGGACCAGTCTGTGATACATTGACAAAAAAAGCGTAAAATGCAAATGGAAGCCTGAAATGGGCATGACTAGGACATCAGGGAAAGCCCCAGGGGGGCAGCATGGTCACCAAGGAGACCTAGCAGGAGCCACCAGCATCATCCACAGAGTGCATCTGGGACTTGAATACTGACCTGGATGGCTGCACAGCAAAGTTCTGGAAACTTTTGAGGACAGATTGACTTATGTTTCCCTGTGCAGGAAAGACAAGCCATGTGTCGCTAAAAACCCCTGCAGCCTGCCTGCTCCAGGAGCTGGATCTTCATCTGCCTCAGCTGCCTGGGCTATAAGGCCTCGGTGGAGGCTACTCTGATTACTGCCTGCATCCTACTTCAGGCCATCCTCACCCTTAAGAGGCTGACACCCTGAAAACAAAGCTCATATTTCCCCCAAATAGGTAGGTCCCAAACAAAGAGGCAGGCTCCCTCCCTGGACCCAGCTGGCACGCCACAGTGCACCTGGTGCCTCTCTTGGGGCTGCCTGAGCCTGTGGCCCACTGGCTGCACTCTCAGAACCCTGCTGTGAGCCTGTGCCCACTCACCCAAGCTATCCCTGCACCCCTTTCATAGAACTACCCTTGGAAAACAGCTTCTAGAGGCTTCTGAATGAATGTCAGGGAGCCTGGAGGCTAAGTTCACCAGCTCTGTCACGTGAACCAAAGAGATCTAGCTCTCCAGAGTGGTGGGAAGCAGGGTCATGGCTTGAATATTGCATGCTGCAGAAGGGTTAGAATACAGGGGATGGGCATCACGAGTCCTCTGGATGCCTTCTGGCTTTGCACACCACTCACATCCCAGGTGAGTGCAGAACAGCTATCGTGGCCTTTCCTGGGGGTCTTTGCACTGGAGGGTGGCTGCATGCATTGGTGCATGAGTGGGGCTGGTGCAGAGCAGTGGTTAGGGCTGACCTAGAACACTCAGGGTAGCTCCCATGGCCTTGACCCATCTGCCCTTAGTATTTATAAGTCTATACAATAAGCACGATTGCCCTCTGTGGTCTGTGGAAAGAGAGAGAGAGCTCCTGAGGAGGAGATAGGGAGAGAGCTGGCTGAGGCCTTCCACCCCTAGCAGTGGAATTAGATCACACACTTTTCATTTTGCCTCCAGGATCCAAAATAATTCCCTTCTTTTTGGCCTAGAACCTATAAACTTCACACACAGATGAAATTAGGGAACAGCTTCTATTTCATGAGGAATTTTTTTTGTCACATACTCTCTATTCATGACTTCACAAAAGAAAGAAAGGAATAAAATTCACGCGTTTGCAAGAAGCTGCTGGTGTCTTTGAATATTTCCCATAAGCAGAGAAATCTGGTTTAAAAACGTTTCATTTTCCTCATACAAAAGTGCACATTTATTGATGGTGGGGATGAATAAACCACCAGGTAAATGTTGTGTAGGCTTTTTTTCTTAAGCTCCCTTCTTTTTCCCGCACTCTGGTGCCACTGAGCCCTGTCCCACCTCACTTCAGCTCCACTGCACCAGCTCAGTGCAATGGGAAGGTGGGAAGAGCCTGAGTCTGTGTCCTGCCTTAGCACATACACACACTTATATGCATACATAAATGTCAATCCCTGCCAGAGATACAGAAAACCAGCTGGCTATATATTCTAAGCACTGATGTGCATTAACTCATTTAATTCCACAACAATATAAGGAAATGGCTCAAGTCTTGATGGTCATAGGCATAGAAATGAGGTACATCAAAGTCCCAGTTCACTTGTGTCCTGGGAAAAGCCTAAGCAGGCCTGAGACTGTTTCCTAAATGTGCACCACTGAAAAATGGTAGCACCTTGAAGATATTGTCACAGACAGATGGGGAGCAGGGCATGTCTGGCTCTGCTGGTGCTCACTCTGGGCCACTCTCTGCCACCCTGGTCCTGAGTTGGAGGGTGGTGGGCTCCAGCCCAGGGATAGGGTCTCAGGGAGGGGGAGTTGTCTGCCACAGATGCCCAGCTCTTCACTCTGACCAATTTCTCTGGAGCGTATTCTCCCTGCGTGATTTTCCCCTCTGTAACATGAAGTGGCTTCTTACCCTCTGCCAGGTGGCCGGCATCCCACCTTGCCTGAAGCTCCCACACTCTCGGAGGGCTGAGACTGTCTCTTCCTCCGCCTTCCTGCAAGGCTGCATTTCCATACAATTTCCCTTGTTCCCTTAAAACTACTCGCCAAGGGAGAACAAGGATACAGCCAGAGTCTGTGGTGCCCAGAGAGGGCACCAGCTGGAACCCCAACCCTAAAATCAATGAGTTTGATTTGGGGGCAGGAAGCACCACCTAGCTCAGGGAGTGGATGAGATGTGATAATTAGAGAGACTCAGTGTTGCTGAACTGAAAATTTTGTGAAGTCATTTGAGAGAAAAATCAATGTAAGACTTTTTTTCCACAATGAAAAGACAAGATTCCCACACAATTAAGAACTGGGCTGCAGTTTCCATACTCTGCCTGTCTTGTTCTCTTGTTTCTGTGCCACAGTTGTTCATCAGAAATAATTAAACATTTTCCCATGGGCAATAATTATTTGCTTCAAATATTATGAGTAAGGAGAATACATTTATAATTACTTCACCTTTCTGAAGGTGAAAATATATGTTATCCTTTGGTAGAAGAGAAAAAGGAATTCCTGGATATGCCTAAGAACTGTAGTCCATCCATCCTGGGTACCCTAATTGCCTTAAGGGATAGAATAATTCTTTTCTACACAGCAGCCCTCCTCTTTCATTTTCTATAACTTTTACTTATCCAACCCTGGTTTTTCTTTCTTGTTGCTTTTGTCAGTTCTTAACTAGCCAGCCTGCAGCTGTTTGGGTTGTCTGTGAGCGTCTCTGAAGTGTCCCAATGCTATACCATACAGCGAGGGCAACAAGGCCTCTCTTTTCTTCAGAGACCCTTTCATTGTGCACCACTAGCTTCCTTAAATTCACACACAGTGGAAACAACAAAACAATTATCAATAAGTGATAAGATAAGACACAATACAATAGGAACCACTGTAGCTAAGATTCACTGAGTGAGAGAGGCTTCCTAATGATTTGGCTACACTGCCTCTTACAGCTCCATGTGTAAGTGAAGTGTCATAGCACAATTCCACAAGGAAGGGTGCTACCGACACCATCTCTGACAGGTGTGAGAACTGAGCCTCACAGACACTGCTAGGATCACAAAGTAGTAAAGGACCGACTAGAGTTCGGTCCATAAGCTATCCTTCCCTACCCTGAAGGCTTTATCATGTGACTCTGTCAAGCCATGTGGGTCCATGTTTTCTATGAGCTGCCCGAGGATGTATTTTCCATGAAATACTTAGCAAAGAGCTGACCGCAGTGGTGCCTTCACGTTAGAGCTCCTGCTTCCAATCGTTAGGCCTTACTGTTGCTACTCAAATCCACCAGCTGCAGTAGGAGTACTGAGAGCGGCAGGGCCTCTTCACGAGCGTGCACCTGGGCTGAGGACCCATTGAGGCCCTTCCCTTCTTCCATGCCCCTGGATGCATGGTAGTGATGCAGACAGAACAGTGCTGTCCTTGACTCAGGAGTGAAGAAAGTGAGGCCTGGAAAAGTGACCCAGGCCACAAGGCTAGAAGTCTGTGAGGCAGGACTTCAAGGCAGGGGCCTAGCTCACTCAGCCAGTTTTAGCCCATACTCTGTGTGCCCAGGCCTGTCCTTGATTAGGAAAATTCTCACAGGGATTAAGCTTCACACCTCCCGCAAGCCAGTAGCTTGGTGGATGCTCACACACTAGGTTTGGGGTCAATAGATGGCCTTGACTAGCTAATACTCCACAGGATGCTGGCTACGCTGCCACTACCTCATGGAAAATGCAGGTGTCTCTTCAAGGAAGTCCTCTTTCTCCTTACTTTGCAAGCGTTCTAGAGGCAACGGCTCAGGGTCACTATGCTCCTTCATCTTCGCTTCTTGGGCCTGCACCAGCCATGCTGGTACAGGTGTGAGTGCTGCAGGCTGCCGAGCTCTTCCCAGCACCCCAACCCGCTGAAGTCTGCGTTGTAGGACTGCTGCAATTGGCCTGGGCCTTTCTGCAAGTCATCTTTAAACAGTGTGCTGGAGTTGATGATCTGAGCAGGCTGTAAAGTTTTAATTGGTGCCACTGACAGGCCTCTCGCCAGTTCCACTGCATAAGCCCTGAGGTGTTGGAGATTCACAACAGAGGAGAAAAATTACCTCCTGACTACTCCCTTCCCTTTTGTTGCTGCCCCTACACACTTTTCTCTGCAGGACAGCCAGAGTGATCTTTTTAAATGCAAATCAGATATGTTGGCTCTGCTTAAGCCTCGAAGCTTCTCCCCAGTAAGACTCCATCTCTACTCTTCCTATGGAGTGCAAGGCCCTTACATCTAGTGTTAGCCCACCAACTTCCCCCACCTTCAGAGACTCATCACAGCTACCCTAAGGCCAGGGAGTTCACCTGTGTGAGTCCCCCGGCCTGGACTAGTCTATCTGGTAAGGTTGGCACTTCTCATTTTGTGGGCTTCATTACGATTCCCCCTTTTTAGCAAGACCTGTTCCAGCCACCCTTCCCAGAATGAACACCTCTATCCAGTCCACAGGTCTCATTCTTGGTTTTAGCCCATTTTACCTTTCCCAGACTGATGCCATTTTACTCCTTGGCATCTTGCTTGTTTTTTGCCAGTCCTTCCTTCCAGACAGAGTCTGGCTGTGGGCAGGGACCAGGGTCTGCAGCCCCTGGATGGGTCTTGAGTATAGACAGAGAATCCCAGTCACGTCTACAGTGATCAGTGATTAAAGGGAGGCTGAGCCACCCCTGTAGCAGTGGCAAAAAATTCTCCACCAGACGTTGGTTCAACTCTAAATACCACTTGCTGACTTACCCGATTCCCCTACTTCTTCTCTAGAAAGTAAGAAGTCTTGGACTGGATTGCTCCCCAGTAACTCTGATCTTCATTATGATTTCTTTCAGGCTCCTGAACAGGAAAGGTAAAAATTCTCTTTGGAGTGTTTTGAATCTATCCCTGAAATACAATTAGTCCCTAACTTACAAACAAGTTCCATTCCAGGAGAGTTGTTCATAAGTCAGGTTCATCTGTAAGCTGACAAAGTGAATCTCACGGTTGTGAAAGTTCACAATCCAAATGTCCACAAGTTAGGCACTTACTCCATAATATTTTCTTGTGTGCCTTGGGATCTTTTGTGGAAGAACTAGGAATCTATGGGTGCTGGGCAGAGCTGAGTTCTCCACAGTGGTCCTCCACCTGAAGCATCATTGTCCCAAGGCAAACCTTCTAGAACCTTCAGAGATAACAAATAGCCCATGGTGGCATTCAGGCTATAGGTTTTCCTCTACTGCAATACGATGTCCAGTTAGTAGATCAAGCACTCTGGGGCGAGGTGCCAGCCAGCCAGCCAGCAGCTACATAAGCTAAAGTTTAAGACCCACTGAAGAGCACCAACTAGAAAAGTTGCTGAGCTCCAGGGACACTTACACAATTTTGGTGGTTTGGAAAGATGTAAAAGATGTCTGCTGTGTGCCAATAATTGTCCTGCATGCTTGGCATTCAGATAGGGTCCCCCTCTCAGAGGACACAGACTCAGCAGGAGAGGCCAACCACGAAACGGTGTATTCATTGCAAGGTACAGTGGTGCTTATTAGGATGGAGGAAGTCAGGGGTAGCTACAGAAGTGCAGGAGGGACTCTATCAGTTGAGAGTCTTGACAGTAGCATACAATAAAGGCTAAAAAACCACAGGCTTCAGGGACAACATACCTGAATCTAAAACCATCTCCACTTTTTACTGTCAACTACTGAGCCAATCTGTGCTTGGGTTTCCCAGTTTAAAAATGAAAATAATGATACAGCTAGCAATCTGGAGGGGTGCCATGCTGCTTTGGTTGGTAAATAAATGAACAGCACTGCAAACAATGCCTGGTCATCATAAATCCCCCAAAATCATCATTTGCTGTCCATGCTATCATTTGACCCCCAGCAGAGATATCTGATTCATTGCAGAGGGCGGGCAGGAGTGGTGATCCAGAGAAGGTATCTCTGGTCTTTGGTACCAGTTCCTAACTTCGCTATTCAAGGTATGGTCCCTGCCCCAGCATTCCCTAAGGATGCAGTAGACACGCATTCTCTCCACCTCACCACAGGTTGTTGAATCAGAACCTGCATATTAACCCCAGGCAATTGTATTATGCAAATTTTAAAAAACTGAGAAGCACAGGTATAGACTAGCATTTCTGTGCTCCAGTGGAGCAGATCAGAAGAAAGAAAGAGGAAACACAGCCTTGAGACAGGATCCCCGGCTGATCCATGCAGTGGCTGTGGGTTTAAGACATGAAGTGGCAAGGGTTGAACCTCTTCACAGGCAGGCCTCAATGTTGGCCACACTGTATTGGAGAAAGTGGGACCTGGTGTGCATTAAAGCCCAGGGAGAAAGGGGCAAGCTGGGGAGGGAGGGGAGAGATCCCGACAGAGGAATCCGAGAAGAGGCTGATGCAGGAGGTGGTGAAGTTAGGAGGAAGAAATGGGCTTGGAAGTGTCAGGAAGGGGACTTGGGCAAGTGGAAGGGGGAGAGGAGTTCAGAGTGACTAAGCTTGGAACATCCATGACTGTCAAAAGCTGTCTTCATAGAGCAAGACTTATATACCATCTAGGTCTTAACCATCCAGCAGAAAAGTATAAAAATGAAGTATACATCGCGGGGCCATAATATTAAGTTGAGCTGTAAATGGCTATGGTCGACAACTTCTTCGGATAACTCACCATTATTGTGGAATGCTGGACTGTGTTGGATTGTGTCATTGAGTTCAGGCACCTAAATTAGTTGAATGACAATGGAGTGCCTATCTCTGACAGGTGTAGACAAAGGAAGGGGTATAGAAAGGAAGAATCATGATGTGTGTGTATGGACAATACAAGTTGGGATAGATAACGCTGTGCTTCTACATAATTCTATGAGAGGCAAGATTTGCACTAATGGTGGTTGGAGAGGATATTATGTCAGCTACTAGTACTATGGACAACCACTAGGAAAATAACAAGGTAGAAAGTATTAATTATTGAATCTTTGATGTAATTCAGGTATAAAAAATAAGATACACAAAGAGCTACACTCTATTTACTGATAAGAGACATATGGTATAATAATGTCTCTAAGTATAATATCATGTATGCACCTTCTATAATACCAAAACATTATGAAAACAGTTTGCAATATATTAATTTATCAAATCCATCTTGTCAAGGTATCTTAAAAATATCTCATTGATATTTGTACTTCAATAAAACAAACAAACAAAAAAAAAGCTGTCTTCACAATCATTTCCGAGTTTCTCTCCAGGCCAATTTTTCCATCTGCAGTGAATGACTTGTCACCTTCCTGGGAATTTCTTGCAGTGCACCCAGTAAGCATTTGGTACTAGTTCCTGCCACTCAGGAACGGGGAACAGAATGTCCTATGTGATCCTTGGAAAGATGGTGGCGTTCTTTCCTGTCTGATGTCTCTACAGTCTGTTCAGTTACAACCAAACCTCAGCTCCCAAGTCCCTTACGGAATGAGTCACTGTATGTGAACAAAGCTGTCCAGTGATCTTCTGTGTACGGGAATATTCTCTTTTGAAGATGCATTTTAATGTATTAGTTTAGTACTTTTTTTTAAAGCAATGCAAGCCTTTTTAAAAAAAGAACTAACAGAAATCCTAACACACAAGTGAAAGTAAAGTGAGTTACTTTGGTTCAAGATAAAAAGAGACCGAAGTTCCTTGCACTTGCCTTTTAACTTATACGTGACTCAGTCCCTGAGATTTGCTCTATAGATATCTTGGAGCCTACTGAATAATTTTTAAACTATTGTTTTAAAATAAATTTACTCTCTACATCACTAGCTTCTTAAATAAAAGAATCAAATGTAATTTTTTCACAACTATGATTTTATTATCAAAGTCCTATTTATGACATGACTGAATAGGTGCAAGAAAATTCCAGTGAAAGTGTCAGAAACCCAACTCTAATCAATGGAGGCAAAATTTTTAAAGAGAATAAAAGGTACTAAAAATATTAGAAATGATACAGAATTTCACTAGACAAAAATAATTCCTATAAAAGAATTCAACAATGACTGCTATATTGCATATTGTCTTCAAATTAGTTGCTCAAATTATCAGATGCAAGCATGCAAAATTGGTCAAAAATTGTAAAAAATTAAAAAAACAGAAAGAGAGAAAAAGTTAAGTATTAACTGCTCCTTTCAATAAACTAGCAGAGCAGCCTGATAAACAGCCATTGCTCTGGGACTCTCTAGGTGCAAATGCCAAAGGAGTCAAAATTTTAAAATTTGGAGGGCCAGGATGATGGTGGTTTAGCAAGCAAGTTCTTTTCTAGCTACTGAATTCAGCTCACTGGAGTCATTTTCTCATATTTTCTGTCTGTGATTTAAATGGGTCAACACTTAGCCCTCCCCACTCCTGGTAAAGGGCACTCTGTTTACACACAGTACATTTAATTTTGACAGTCCTAAGGTAAAGTCCTTTCTAGATCCTGATCCAAGAGGAACAAACACCCCTGTTCTCTGTGTCCATGTATTTCTCTGTACAGAACTCGTAGGGCTCCATGTGAGTCACACCCTGCCCCTTATAGCCAGTTCATCTAAACTCCTGTTGGTTGGACCAAGTGGGAAAACGTCCAACTGCAAACAAGCTGCTGCCCAGAATAAAGGAGTAGATGTCCTCTCCAGCCCTAAGGGCTTTTTGAAAGAAATATTATGGAATTCCAACTCTGTGCTCAGCCTTATAACAGAGATTAGAGATGAAAACAGAAAAAAGTCTACCGTGCCAGCCCCCGGGTGTAGGTGCAAGCCACAGCTTACCAGTGTGATGAGCTGTGACCACAGGGTACACACCAGGGGCTCAGAGAGATGAGAGCATCTCCTGAAGACAGGAGGGAGCATTCATACCAGAGGAAATGAGGAAAGACTTGGCATCGGTGGTGACCTGGGCCAGAACTCACATGGGGGAGAAAGAGAAGGCAAGGCCTCAGGCAGGAAGAACAGAAGGCAGGAAAGCGTGGAGGTGTGAACAGGGCTGATGGGTACAAAGATGGAGTCAGAGACCAGATAGCAGAGGCATTTGTCCTTCCCCTTCCCCACACTCTCCTGGCTTATTCTCAAAGACAAGAGAGGTGGCAATTGCTTTCGTGGCCACTGTGCAGCCTCCCCTTGGCAACTGCTACCCTGCGGTGGCTCTGTCTACCCAACTCTGCTGGTTCTTGCCTTCCAGCCTTCCAGGCAGCACCCTGTAAGGCCGGTCCTTGACCTTCACCCCACTGGGGACTCCAGCCCCGGCCCTGCCCTCCACTTCTGCCGCTGCACTGCTTCTTCCATGCTTTTTAGCCTTCTTTTTAGTGACCATTGGCCAACTCAGAAAGTTCTTCTACTTCAGTCATAGCTTTTTTTCCAGGGTGAGCTACAGTATGATAACCTGGGAGTTTTTAGAAAATGTGCTATGTGCAGACCCAGCCCACAAAGACAGATTCACTCGGGCAGGGCTGGGATCTAGATTTCATGCATTTGCAGGGTGCCCAAGGTTGCACTGAGCTTGGGAAAGAGGGTTCTGCCTGATGCCAGTGTGCTCCACGCACTCACTGGCTCGCTTTTGTGGAGGCCTATCCACAGCCCCTATGCAGAGTGTAGCTGTTCTGGATGTCAGCAGTCTGGTCCCTTAAAAACCAGCAGGACTCAGCTTCACAAAGGTTTCATGGCACAGCCCTAGGCGTGTTACACTGTTGTGTAGTTCAAAAAGCTATATGTTTTAGCTCTGTGGACACCTTCTTTTTTCAAATCAATGTCAAGTACAGGAAAGATCTTGTCACTTGAGCAGCATATTCAATACTTTTAAGGGCTGGAAAATTAGCTTTCAGCTGTTGAAATACGTTGATTTAAACACGCACAACAGAAAATGATGTCTTATGCTATGTGCTTGTCAATGTGTGTGCTATAGCAGTAAGAGCACTCACCTAGCAAACTCTGCAGCGCAAGGCACCAGAAGCAGGGCTGCCCAGGACCCTGGCCCATGCAGACTGCTGATTTCTTTCCAGTGAACATGACGATCTGATGACTGAACTGGGTAATTTGCAGTTTTTGTTACAAGTTAGTTCAGATTAATGGCCTTATTTTTCCATTATCTGATTTGAATGCATTGTATTGGAGGTAAAAGACAAGAATGGGTTTGTTCCTTCAAACAGTGAAACTGGGGGACAGGAAAAGAATAATAAGCATTTGAGCACTGATATTTCTATTTATACAGCATTGTCAAAACAGAGGACTAGGACTTCCCAATCAGTCTTACCAAAAGATTACAAAGCACATTTTGTTCCTTTTTTCCCAGTTGGTCAAAATTGTGTCTCTAAACTATTTGTTGTCAGGGAGTAAAACTGAACTCACTAGCAAAATGTCTATTTTGATAAATCAGGGACAAAAAGACCAAAACTAATGACTTCCACAATGGAAGGTGCCCTGGGAAATATAATACAGAATAGTGGAATCAGGGTCTTGTTTACCATGACTCTGAGAATCCATCTGATGGGGAGCATAAATAGGTTTCTTTACACAAAGGGACCCAGGGAACAGCTAGGCAGGGAATAATTGACTTGTCTTGGTATGTTTGTGAATGTGCATTTTTATCTGATGGCAAACACGCTGTTGGCCTTTGAGTCAGTCACCCACCGGAAAATATCCTCAACTTCATATGCACCAAGGTAGTGCACCCACCCCCAGCCCCAAAGAAAACATTTCAAATTAGCATGCATCATCCAGTGTTGTAGTTTGGGTCCTACGGTGAAAGCCACCTACTGCAACTGAAGGCCATTCAGCAGGCAAGAAGTGATTTGCAATATAATTTAAATGAAGAGTTGGATCCCGTTCCCATTTAGAACACACCAGTATGGAAAACTGATTGTCAGGCGTTCTGGTGACGTGCATCGACTTGGCTATTCACTCAGAAAATGAAGTTTCCTGAGAAACCAGCACATTTAATTTATTTTTTTCCCTGTGAAGTTAACTTCGGCTTGCTAAATACAATGACTGTCTGAACTGCGGAAAAACCAACACCATTAATTTTAATGCTTATAATGTAATGGAGGGGGATTGTATTCATTTGGGATTTTTCTTTTTAATAGAATGTTTATTTGCCCCTCTCCTTATGCGTTAATTACTATTTCCCCTCCACAGTGCTCTGCTTGTATCTGAGCAGCCAAACTGCATTTTTGTCAATGCCCTAAACCTCAGAATTGCTAGTGAACCTATCATTTTTGCATTGTATATGTTGCCGGAGCCTCAAGAGCTTGGTAGTGAATATGTGTCTGATAGAAACATAACTTGTGCCCCATAGAACCCTCCCCTATAGTTGCATAAAACGACTGCTTTTTCCTCTAGTTTCTTTACTAGGCTTTAATTGTCATATTGAATTATTTTGCCATGAATTATGTAGCAGCACATTAAAATTGGTTGGCTTTTTCACTGTTGCCAGTCAGCTATCTACTTTTGGCTCATCCACATGTGCGGGTCATAGACTCTTAGTCTGTTGGTCAGTATTGTGGTCAGTATGAGAGGTGAGCCAGTTGGTGCAGCCCTCGTATTGGTGAGCTTGTGGGTGAGTACGGTTTGCAGCCAGGAGGGGCAGCACAGGCAGTGGGCTGAATGGTACAGGAGACCAGGTAGAAAGGGTAATAGGGGGCAACGGAGGGGGCTTCTCCTGCCTGTATAGAGGCTCCCAGAGGAAGGCTTTGCGCAGCAGAAGATGCTACAGCTGGATGCTGGAGGCCAGGCCCTGAATTAGTCAACTTGGGTTTGGAATGGTGGCTGACGGGAGTAAAAGAGAGCCTGGGCATAGGAAAGCACATAGGCAAAGTGGTAATGCAAGCTTGTGATTGAAAAACTTATACAGATGCTCATGATTTGTGGGAGATTACACCCCAAAAAACTCACCTTTGGTTAAAAATACCATAATCTGACAATGCACAGATTCTTCCTAACCTAAAGAACATCCCAGCCATGGACCATGGTGCCTTGCAGAGAATGTGCTGTCGCCACAGTCATGTACCGACCGGGAGCCGAATCTCACTGCTGCTGCCCAGCACAGGGAGGGCCTGGGGGGAAGAGAACCAAGCCACACAGTGGCAGCCTGCAAGAAGATAGAAATACAAAGTATAGTTTCTCCTAGGTGCAAATGCTTTGTATAATCACAAAGTTGGAGACTCAGAAATCTCACCATCCCAAGTCTGTACATGCTTTTCAAATAATAATGTAAGTTGGCATTTGAGCTCACCAGCAATTCTTGTATCTGCAAATTCCAGCTTTGCTGAGACCCTTCAAAGTGGGTACCATTCACAACATCCACTTTTGCAAATAAACTGAGGCCTCAGGAGATTTAGAATCATCTGGAACCCAGATTTTTACTTCAGAGCCTTCAGGTTTAAATCTCATGCTTGGCCTCTACTCTCTAGAGCCCTCAGCTGGGCTGTGCAGATGAGACTGCAAATAGAGACCACCACGTGCCTGAGAGAGGACAATAATTACACATATAAACCATGGAAAGGGTTAAGTTAGACAAGAATTGGGGAGAGTGCTTAGGACAATGACTGAGACATTGTGAGGCATGTGTGAACTGCTGGTATTATGATGATTAATATCTTAATAACATCAGAGTCCAATGGTACTTAGGAATCCAGCAGCAGGGAGTTCACTTTGGAAGGCAATTACCAATAAACACATTTTGGAGGTGGTCACCCTGGGTAGCTTAACGAGGAAATTCTTGGGAAAAGAACTCAGGGTGGGATGTGATGGCAGATGCCTGTCATCTTAGCTATTTAGGAGCCAGAGGCTGGGGCGTCACAAATTTGAGGCCAGCCTGGGCAGGCCAGTGAGACCTTATCTCAAAATATGAAATTAAAGGGATGGGACACATGCACACACACACACACACACACACACACACACACACTGGAACTCCTACAATAGGACTGGGTACAAGATTACTTAGCAAGAAGAAGTAAGAACAAGGAAGAAATCAAGCAGACTGAAAATTTTTTAAATAAAGCAAGTAAGCCAATATAATTGAGCCTCTGTCTGTAAAGAGATGCAGGGAGAATTAGATAAAATAGGAAGGGAGAAGTTGTTTGCTGCCAAAGACATATGTTGAGCCCCTATTTCTGTCTTGGATTGTATAGTCATCACAAAATTCCTAGGGTTATGGGCTCACTTTTTTCCACTTGAAGATATTGAGGTTCAGAAGAATTAGACTGGATTCCTGAGGCCCTCAGCTAATGAGTGGTGGTTCTGGCACTTGAACTCAGCTGTGTCTTGAGGTGACCTGTTTTTTGAATATATCACATTTTTCAAACTTAGGATCTTTCACTGTCATGGTTGATAGGATAATTTTTATTGAAATTGATAGATAACACCTGAGAAAGATGAATTATCATATGCTTCTTCAGGATCTGCTGATCAATCAATGGAGCTCAACATTTCTCCACTTGTATAGCCAGTGTTCCCTTTTATGAAGATGGAAAGAATGTGTCTCCCTGTTTGATTTCCTGTATGCACATCCCCTCCCACACACTACTTGAGAGCCTGTACCTATCATCATCTATGCCCTGAGCAATGCACCACCCCTTGAAATGAGAGCTAGCCAACAGGAGACTTTGGTTTTTGAAGCAAGAGTGCCAGGTGCTGACCCAGAATCTTAGCTCTTCCTTTATCAATATGGCCACAAAGAATTTCTTAAATTTTTTGTGCTTCTGTTTCTTCATCTGTTTAATGACAGTAATAATAGCTACACTGGTGTGCTGCTGCCAAGAACATATATATATATATATATATATATATATATATATATATATATATATATATATATATATATCAAAACTTATACTTAAAAGACTACAATCATTCACTAAATATTAGCATTATTTTGTGCATTATTATGACTTCTATATTATGTTTCTTCTGGAAAGAATTGTGATCGGTCCTGCGGTCTGTCAGTGGAGATGTGGAAAATTCCTTTCAGATACTTCTAGAGAGAGCACTGAACGAAGCTGCTCTTCTGGGTGTTGACTTGACCATGTCTTTCACAATGTGACGTGTGCATTTTCTTCACACATAGTTTCTACTTCAAGATGTCTACCCTGTGGAGTGTTTCGCACAAGTGAAAAGTGTGCCATGAGCACCTTGTGAATTTAGGCTTCTATGTGTGTAACCTAGTCCACATTTTAACACCAAGATGAGTGAGTG
Organism: Ctenomys sociabilis; assembly: GCA_004027165.1. Taxonomy (NCBI): domain Eukaryota; kingdom Metazoa; phylum Chordata; class Mammalia; order Rodentia; family Ctenomyidae; genus Ctenomys; species Ctenomys sociabilis. The sequence continues at coordinate 34,696 of PVKA01010086.1, read as the reverse complement.
TGTCTTCATCACTTTCTGGTTACTGAGACAAAGCAGCTGGCACTTGCAGTTTAAAGGAGGAGTGATGTATTTTGGCTCGGGTTTCACTCCCCAGCTGGTTGGCTCCAAGACAGAACAGTGTGGGACAGAGACATGACAGAGAATGGATGACTGTTGGTGACTTGGCGGCAGAGAGGTCGAGAGGCCTAGAGCCTTGCAGGCCATGCCCGCAGTGGTCTACCTCTGACAGCCAGACCGCACCTCTTCCAGGAAGTCAGCTGTTGTAGTCCTAATCCCATACTGCCCAAAAGCCCCATGTAGGAGCCCAGGAGGTGCTTGGGGACATCTGCATATAAATCATAATGGTCCTCCTGTGTGTCCTCCCCATAGTCCTACACAGTACTGGGTGCAGAGACCATCGCACATTTCCTTTCCTCTGGCCCAGCAGCTCCCAAGCATTTCTGAGCCCCTTGCCCACGGGCGTGCTCTACCCACGCTCCAGGTGGCCTGCTTCACCCCAGCCATCCCGATGCCTGCCTTTCTTTCTCCCCATTTCGTTCTCAAAATTGACACATGCTTTCTTTGTTGCAGCTGTTTCCTTGGCTTCTCTAAATGACGATTCCTGACTTGTGGCCTGGGCAATCTCAGAAAAACATCATCCAATTTCTTCAAGCCAGACCCCAGGGGTCCTCCTTTCCCCAGAGTCATCTCCATGTGGCCGGGACACATTGCCTGAATCACTTTTGAAGACACTTGTGAGTAAAACATTTGATTCTTTCATAAAAATAGTACCAATCATCCCCATGCCCTATTACCCTCTACTTTTGAGCATCATTTTGCTTTTTGCAAAAGCTATTTCCAATTCTCTTCCTTTCTGGACAAACTAGGGCCCTGCAGTTAATACTCCCAGGTTCATTATTTGTTTAATCACTGACTCTTTCAGGAGGTGCCAGCCTGCAGAGCCTGTGCTCAGAGGGGCCGTGCCTTTGTTCTCCTCCTATGTGGCTCCATTCTGGGAGACTTGTCCCTGACATAGATGGGAGACTAAATGGATTAGAATAAAACCAATTTAAGGGAAAAAAGAAATGTTCACAGAAACAGAAATAGAGAATCTTGCTAACTTGGCTGCCTAAGATCTCCAGACCTCACCAAGGAATTTAAAAAGTAATGTTTCTTATCATACGTGACAGAAATACACTGCTTTCTGCATCAATAGATATGAAGATTAAAGAGTCTGACTGTATTAAACAATTTCGCACGGCACCAGGCACTTTGGGTTGTGTTCTCTGCCTTATTACCCTTCATCTTGTGGCTATTTCAGGCCCAATTTAAGAATACAATGCAGTCTGGCTTTGCAAATTGACATCCTTTAATTTAAACTGTCTTGTGGGAGAATTAAGAAATTATGGAACAATTATTCCCCCTTAGTTGAAAGCTGGATGACATCCTGAGATTCTTGTACATTAGCCATTTGAATTGATTAAGTCACATAATTGAATTACACCTTTGCCCCCATAATATCTTGTGGCAAATATGTTGGTGTTTCGTGTTGGGAAAATGCTCTCATAAAAAGCTAATAGAGGCTGTGATTGCAGATTGACCTGGGTGTCAAAGAAAACCTCAGTGCAGGGTGGGCGAACTCGCAGATGTTTTTGTGGGGGAGGTGAATGAGCACAGTGAATGCTCCACTTAGAATCATGACGCCAGCTCCCAGATCAAACCCATGTGTGTGGTCTGTTGTGCTGCTGCCTCCCGCCCAGTACCATTGTCTTCTCCTGTTCAGTGAAAGTGTCTTGCACTTTTCTCTAAGCCTTTTCTAATGTATCTCAGGAACAAAAATGCTGGCTTCTGTGTATCGTGTTCTTCCTTGCATGGCCTTCCACCTGTGTGAAGTCATAGTAACCCACCGCATGGTGACAAGTGTCCTTCCCCAGACGAGGAGGCCAAGCTAGAAACCCGCCCCAGCTCAGCTGGCGGGGTGAAGACCCTCAAGAAGCGCTTGTCAGACGAGACTTTATCCTATAACACTCTGACTTAGTCCTTAAGATGTTTTCTTTTGTTACACAGCTGCAGAAAAAAGTAGAATCTGTTAGTCATTTTTAGAGTGTCATTGTTAGAAAGATGTCTTTTTAACCACTTGAGTCATTAGGTAGGTGTATAAGGAATTTATTAAAGGCAAGTCTGTTTAATAAATACCTGTTAGATATCTACGACGTCCAAACTCCAGGTGAGGTGCTGAGGGCACAAAGCCACCCTGCGTCTTTCCAGTTCTTCCGAGGAGCTCAAAATGTAGGTAGGGACCGGAAAGGTCAGTGCAGGAAATAGTCCCGTAGCTGAGAGAGCAGGTAAGGAGGCAGCTGAATAGTCCACAAGCGCGAGGGAGGGAAGGGCCACTCCGGGCCCCTCTCTGAAGCGTCACTGCCTTCTTCTGCCCTGCCTCTTGCCCCCTCCTACATCTTCCATTTGGAACCCAACAGAGAAAAACACTCCCTCCTGCCTCGCTTCCTTCGCTTCCCTCGGTCAGGCTGGAGGTGGCCTGTCACGGGAATCTCCCGGGAAGTTGAAAGCGCTGGTCCCAGCCGCAGCCTCAGCCTGTCCCCGCTGCCGCGCAGCACCACGAGTCTTCAGCTTCTGTGCTGGCGCTGTGCAGCGGGAGAATCTCACGCTCTGTTTAAAAGCTCTTTACCTTTTCTGTACATTTATCAAAGAATCCCGTTGGTGCTTTAAAAACCGACCACCACAAACCTCCCGAACGTTTCTGGGTGGAGGGGATTAATCAAGTCTGTCAAACGTTGAGCAGTAAAACCTTTAATATTTTTAAAAGGCTTAAAGCCAGCATATTTATCACATGCATCATTGAGAATAATCTTTTTATTTATAAAAAAAATTAAACGCTCCCTGTGAAATGTTGTGGAGATGGGCACAGCAGGTGAAAGCACACCCCGGGACCCAACGGTGATATTGAAATAGGGATTCTGGTTAAGCTCAGACGTCTCTGATGTCATCCACCAAGAGGCCCCCGTTGTACCCCACACACCCGTGGACGTGGTGTGTTTTGTGGTACAATTCCAGAGTTCTATTCTCCAAAACAAGGGAGAGTAGGAGAGAGAGACTAATTTTTCCTGAGTGCTTGCTGTACGTCAGGCATCTTGTCTGCAGGCTTTAGGTGGGTTATTATCACCTGGTAATTTGCACAATAGTCCGCAGTAGTAGGCACTTTGATAGTTGCTTTAAGGACAAAAATCTAAAATTCAAAAGCGGAAGCGATTTTCTTTTTTCTTTCTTGTAATGCATTTGGTGCAGGCTCTCGCTATGCAGCTCAGATTCACAGTGATCCTCCTGTTTCCAGCCTCCCCAGCACTGGGATTACAGGCGTGCGCCACCCACCCAGTCTCTGTAGCCAGTTCAGAGTGCTCATGGCCTGGGCCGGTGCAGCCTGTAGTGCCAGGAATCAAAGCCCGGTCCTTACACTTGCCTAAGAAGGCCCTTAGTCCACTGAGCTTTCTCACCGGCCCTAGTGGAAGCAATTTTCTCAGGAACACATAAACACTCATTTGAAAATCTTGGATTTTACACAAGCTTGTCAAATTTCTTTATTGTGTTTGTGTGCCCAATGCTTCCTACAAGGTAGGTGTCCAACAAAATTGTTTTGAAGGTTAGCATCAAGGTTTCCAGGGATTTTTTTTATTGAAAATTCACTGTGCTCCACACAGAGGCATAGTGTGGATAGTTCAACATGATTCTGAGCATCTGAGATGTGTGTTTTGAGACATTTGATACAGCAGTGGTAATAATATTTCTTAGAGCAGAAAGAGTGTCACTTGGGGGTATTTATTAATATAACCAATTCAATGCATTTCACTATTTATAAAGTGCCTTCACAGCCACAGCGAAGAGTAATCCACTCAGCCACTTGCTCATGAATAATAGCAACACTATTTCCATTTTGTAGGTGGGGAGACTGAGGCCCAAATGCCTAAGTTCTGCCCAGGTCATTCGGCTAGAACAACTCCTTTGACACAAACTCTGTTTTCTGTTTTTAAAGTTGCAATCTTCCCACTAATATATTTGGGCCAGTTAGTGGTTAATTCTATGAACTCAAACAGTAAAATGGAGTTGTTTTGTTTTTACATTTTATTTATGTGAAAGTGTGCTGTTTCAAAAATGCACTTAAACATTTGCTTTGATCCTGGTTTTCAACTTAATAAGTTGAGTTTAAACCCTTTACAAACATTATTTATTTAAAAATACTTAAAAGAGTTAAATAGGAGCATATAATTAACTATACATAATAATTTCTCAGCTTTATTGAGGTAGAGTTGACAAATAATAAAAGGTTGAAGTTCATGAAGACAAAGACCTCAGAGACACATGGCTCTTGTTCTCCAGGTTTAAAACTAAGATCTGGTTCCTCCAAGCAGCCTGAGGACCCACACAGTCTCCTGTGATGACAGAAGTCCCTTGGTTTGAGTGGAGTGGGTGGCACCAAATCAGGGAAGCTTCCTCTGAGGAGGTCACCCCTGATGATGTCCTGAGAAGAAGAAGAAAAGGGTTTTAATGGAAAAGATTCCACAGGTGATGGTGCAGTGAGAGAGGGGAAGGGCTACCTGGCAAACGCCAAGATGGCGGCCCCAGGGGCGGGGCCCTGTGTGGAGCTCAAGTTTGTTGTTTCAACATAATTAGTTGTGTAATCGAATTCTTAAGACTGCCACCAGCGTGCCACACACACATGTAATTAAACTACAGCAAGCAAGGCGGCATGTTCTGCTTGCTCGTGCTTCATTTCTCCAGCTGGGCAGCAGAAGAAACAACTGAAAAAGAGGCCTCAACATTGGGAACATTCGCGATTCCGAGCTCACCGTGTCTGTGGGTGCACCCCTCTGCCAGATGTACGGGGAAAGAGAAAGGTAAAAGGTGCAGAGTAGCTTTCTTCTGCAAGGCTGCTATGGAGAGAGTGCACCCATTCCTGGAACTTGTTTGGGTGGGTGAGATGTTTCCTTGGTTTCTATTCTGCAAACTGTAATTAGCATCAGCAGGAAAAGAGAAATTGACTGCTTTGGGGGGCACAACTTTCCTCCTCAGGGCAACCTCTGTTCTGGAGCACTGGTCCCCAGTGCCAGGATTTTTCCTGTGGGTAGGCAGTGTGCACACACCCTTGGTAGCTAATGAGGGATTATTCTGACAGTGAAGTGCTTTTCTGCAGTGGTGGACAGAGGCCGGCAGATGACCTTCAAATTGCAAGTGTGTCTTGCTTACATACCTGCCACTTGTAATTGCGAGGTTCTCCTGAGGGTTCCTTCATTGGGTGAGCATGCACGGCTCATACACAAACAAACTCTTCTCCCTGGTCAACCGCAGGCTACACACCAGGGCCACAGAGCCACGCTTGCCCCTGTGACAGCACACTTGCAGACATCTACCCAGTGGCTGGATGCCCAGTACCAGATGAGGTCTTTTCTTCTGGGGACCTTCGAGTAAATCAGATACCCACTGCATTATTTAGGCCGAGTAATGCTAGCTGCTACAACTGACAGCCTCTGCCAACCTGAGAGACAGCATAATAAATGTGTGTTTTATGTTTTATGTAATAATTCAGAAAATTAGGGTTTTTTTCCTGGCTTATCTATGTCACCACCATCTTCTGCTTTGATCCCCAAGGCTTTAAAGTGGGGGGACAAGTAGAGAGAAAAATTGCATTTGAGAGATTTTTAGGGACTACTGTATTTTGGGAAATGGTTCCACCTGTATCCCATTGGCCAGAATGTAGTCATATGTCCCCACTTAATTGTAAGGGACTGAGAAATGTAGCTTAGCTCCATGCCCAGAATAAAAGTGACAGACACAGTTTTGTCCTACCATGTTTCCTTAAACTCATTTCTTATTTAAACACACCCAAGGCTATGTAAAAAAAGTATGGTTTTAGTAGCATTTTGAGGAAATCTTTCAGAAAACATAATCTTCCAGTGTAAAATGAAATTCTGGTGACAATGTAATCAATACAGATCATTTGGAGAATCTTAAGTTATTTAACTCTTGATTCCAAGATTTCTATTCTGATACTTCATCCTAAAAATAGAAGCAACAATTAAGACTTCTGGGCAAACTTTCTTCTATAAGAAATTTTTTTGCAAGTTTTCAAAACATAAAAGGGGGTGCAAGTTACTTAAACTTCTGAAATGAAACATAAAAAGTTTCAGTGACATTTTTCACATTTAAATAATGTGGTCATTAACATAGTTCTAAACATAGTTCTAAAGGATTTTTAATGCTTTTAAGGGCACATGAGCAAGAAGGTAGGCTCCAAAACCTAAGGGCAATGTGGTTCTGATTTTGTTGCAAATGTATGGGGAGGTGAATGGTCTGGACACCTAGAAGTAGCTGCAGACATGAGTGAGGCTCTCTGCACAGCCGGATAAAGAAGGCTTCCATTTTGTTCTAAATATGGAATTCTGATGCACACACATCACTTTTGTGGGAAAAATATAGCCAAGTAAGACTTTTCTAAAAACACAGTTAGAAAGAGGAAGGGCTTTGGACTGTGCTGGACTCAGGGGGGAGAGAATTAGACCAGGTATCTGAGCTGCGAGAGCTAAAGGGTGTGTGTAAGTCATGTCATAATGTTACAGAAAACAGGCCAAATAGGAAGAAATTACACTGAGAAGGTTTAGGAGACAGTTTAAACGGTGGGCCTGACTGGGATCTTGCTCAAAGAGTCAGAGCCCTTCCTGGTGGGATTTGGGGGGCTTTGTGGGGACAGCAGGAAGGAAGGGACAAAGGCAGATTTGGCCCATTGTGATTGGAGGATTGGGTGACATCACAGGTTGCTAAGGGAGTTTAAACATCTCAGGTTACATTGCAAGGCCACCAGTTAAGCAAGCGTGAATGACACAAAGGAGGAAGTGTCCTGTTATCATGTTTGTCCAGACATCTCTGCCTGCTTTTGCTGGGCATGCTTGGCAGGCTTTATTTAAAATTTCAATTTCTCTTTTACTACAATTGTGTCAAGTTCAGTGGGGGGCAAGGATGTTGGAGGCCAGGGTATCACAAAGGCTAAGATTTATACAAACAGTGGGGCTCACAACAGCCTTTTTAAGTTGGCAAGACAACACACTCCTTTCATTAGCTTCCAAAACTTCAACACTGGGGTGACTGAAACACTGAGAACTACAGCCACGGTTCCAAGTTCTGCTTTGCTTTCTGTCTTGGCTACTTTTCTCTCATGGCTGAGACAAAATACCTGACACCCAAAATTAAGGAAAGAAAGGTTGAATTAGCTTCTGTTTGTGGAGGCTTCAGTCTGTAGTCAGCTGGCTCCAAGGCAAGGGCAAAGCTTCAAAGGAACAGAATAGCAAAAGCAGCAAGAGCCTAAGGGGCAAAAAGGGAGGAGGGCAGGCCTCTTATTCCTTCCTGTTGCCGAGCCGGCTCCCACCCACACATCTTCCTGCCCTCCTCTTGCACAGGCTCAGGGTGTTTAGGAAGTGAATATACTGGCCCCTTACTGAATCACTTAATTAAACTTGTAAATGACTCAAGCTGATGCAATGTATCAGTCTTTACAGCTGCATATTATATGGTTTGGGGCCTGTGTCTTCTCTACCCTGAACTTCATGAGTAAACTTGAAGGGATGCTACTTTCTTTATAGTATTGATGTGGCATTAAGTGTGATCATATTTTCAAGTATGTGTCACAGTGCTCACATATGCATATACATGTAGTCATATGTACACATGCATGAGCACATCTGAGTTGTGCTCAGATATGCATGTCACATATCTGTCTAGGCACCTTCCACCAACCTTGGAGGAAACACTTTGGGATAAAGCACCTTTCTCATTTCAACTCTTGTCCAGGCTGTAGGCCGTATGTCCGTACCACTCCCATAGCATCATCTGTAGGACCAGCTGCAGTTTCTAATCCAGGATTTGCCGTCCCTGACCTCCGTACCTGGAGTTCTTCTCAGGAATTTCTCTCAGCTCCTTCCTTATGCAAGTTCAGGCAGGCATCCACCCAGTCAAAGCTCTCCATCTCCAGCCTGCACCTCAGCGAGGAGAAAGGCAAAACATTCTGCAAACAAAGTCGAGGGGATTCTCAGCTACCACCCAAGGTTCCTAGGAAAGGCATACTCAGGCTGTGTGCTGTTCAGGGCTGGGGCACTGGAGGAGAAAGCCTTCTTGAGAAGCCAGTGCCTCACTGTCCTGTGACAGCAGAGTGCATGCAAAATCACGATCCTAATTCTGCCTGATGCAGGCCTCAACTGACCATTACAGCCAGCCCCGCTAGGAATGTGGGGACATAGGTAGGCCTGGTTCTGGCACCTCATTGCCACACTTGGCTCTGTGTCTTCATGACAACCCTTCCCTTCTGGCAAGGAGCAGGTTGTGCTCCCCTCTGCTGTCTCCTTAGGGGAGTCATCCACTTGTGTTTTATACTCTCATGTCTGTGTCCTCTCCCTGCATGATGCAGGAGGACAATAATCCTGAGGTCCCTTCAACAGTCTGTTTTAAGGCCCTAAGCTTCACTTAGCAAGTGCTCAATGGCTTCTGAGAGGGAGGAAGGAAATCGCTCTAGTTGCAGCTCAGAACATCCCAAAATTCTAGGCTGGTCTCCAATTTGTGCTCTGCAGAAGCCTGTTGCTGATTATGCTAGCTGCCCAATAAATTAATGAGAGCTGGAGTTAGAGGCAACAACAATCGCCAAGCCCATGAAGCAGAAAATGCAACGCCAATACATATGTTTCAGAAGTGTCTTTTTGTCTGTGTGTTTGGAGGAGAAAGTGCTGATGAAGATCAATTTCATATTGACTTTAAATTTTTCAATTGAACCCCAGCTCTTTGTATTAACTAATGCACATAAGAACATTGCATTCCAGGCCAACTTGATAGCCTGGAGAATTCCCTTCAGAATACAGTAATCTAGGTAGAACTTCAAATATAACTCTTTTGTTTATTCTTCCATAAATATTTATCAAGAAGCTGCTATGAGTTCACCTCTAGAAACTTTGCTAGACTGTGAGCAAGACAAATTTATCTTCACGATGGCCAGATAGCTCCGCAGACTAAAGCACCTGCTTAGGCGGGAAGGACTGGGGTTTGATCCTGTCTTGCAATGTCAGCCCTAACCCCTCAGTGCCCTGAGGTGGCAAATGAGACTGAGCATGGTGCACACACCTGTAATCCCAGCACTTGGGAGGCTGAATACAGGAGGATCACTATGAGTCTGATCTGTGTAATGAGACCCCATAGACCCTATACTAAATACATTAAAAAGGAAAAAAAAAGACATAATCTGTCTTCAAGGAATCTAAAATCCAGTGAGCTAGACAGGACCATCCACAAACAGTGCTGGCCCAGATGGATATGTCTTGTTAGTGAGAAACACACCCTGTATGGGACTCACAGGGGGAGGGACTCAAGGATACTTGGTGCTTGGTAGGTACTTAGCTCCTGTTGAGTGGATAAGTGGATGGATGGATGACTGAATGAGACAGTTCTTGAGCTGAGCTTGGGAGCCAGATAGAAATTGGTCAGGCTGGAAATAGAGGGCATTTGGAGTCGAAGAACCCATGTGTGGAAAGATAAGGTGTCATGTTTACATAAGGCTAGGAGTTGGGGGAGACAAAGGGTAGGGACAGAAGGCAGGAATCAGACCTAAGGACCTTGGTGCTGAGGCACTACCTGTGCAATATGGACCAGAGCAAATCGGGGTCCTGGTGCCTCAGGGGCAGACTCCAGCATGGTAAGAGGCTCTTCTGGGTGGGTTATGTTCTACGCTTAGAATGGAGTGGGAGATGGTATGTGCCACTCTCCTGGAGAGAGCCAGGAGAACTGGAGCCCCAGCCCTGGTTTCCAATCCAGAGCTGCCACCCTTAAGTAGGTAGTGGGCACATGTGGAAGGTCGGGTTTTGATGCTTGTCACAAAGCTCCACTTTGGGTTTGACAGGACATTGGGCAACAGGTTGTGGAGACCCCCTGCACTTTTCTCCACCAGTGTGTCCGGCATTCCTAACGACTGTTTTTTCCAGCTTCTAATGTAGTGCTGTTTAGTTTTAATCTCGTTTAAGTCCTCAAGCCACCTTGGGGAGACACGAACACTGCATTCCTCTTCCAAGCACCAGTCTCTGGGACATGGTCCCCAGGCGCCGAATCACAGGTGAGGAATCTTGTCATGCTCTCCCGAACCTGACACGGCAGCACCAGGGCCTCTCTGATTTATGGCTGTTTCCTTCTCTGTTTGATCTTCAGCAACAGACAACTCTGATGTAGCGGCTTCATGCTCACCTGCTGGCATCTTTATGTCTGCTCTAATAGCTTGTTAACTGCTCGCAGGACAGGCGCTGGCCTTCCTGGCTCCCAGGGAGAGCGGTCTCTATGGTAACTGCGTCCCATCTGGGCCTGGCGCATTCTTCAAGGCTTTGCTTTTCCAGTCCTCTCTGGTGGCTTCTGGGTAACCCATAATGGTTAGAGCCCCGCCTCACCCTGCCAGGAAGCCACTGCCGATTTAAAGTCTCACAAAGGAACCTAAAAGGACATGTGGATTTCTCCTGGCCATGCTGCTTGTCCTGTGTCGCATCGGCCTAGGCCTGCAGGGAGCTGTCATTCCCCCTTTATCATTTCTGTCTTTGGCAGTCCCCAGGTATTGCTCTCAGACAGCACTGACGGTGTTTCTCAGCTCTGGCTGCTCATTAGCGGCTTGCAAGGATCCCTTCTGAGCCCTTGTTCCAAAGGCCCTTTCCTCCTCCTCCGCCTTCCTGTAGACACTTGCCCATCTCTTCCAAAGCGCCTCCTGAGCTCTCTGGTCTTTGTCTGCCCCAAAGCCTTGTGTGAGGAGACTTCTGTGGCCATCCTGGCAGCACATGTGGAGGGGTGGGGCTTGGCTGGGTTCCCTTTGCTGGGAGAATTCAGGGCCCATCGGTAATGCTGCCGAGCCCCGCAAACGCGTGCAGCGTGCATGTTGGTTTTTGCATGCTAAGAATGGCAGTGAGAGCATAATGGCTGTCCTGGGGTGTCTGTGAGATGCGGGTTTTCAGTCTCCTCACTCCTTTCAAAAGAAAAAGCAACCAAAATATTCATAAATAGGTAGGTAGAGACCCCTTTATACACATATATATTGATAAACTATAGCTATTCCTTTGCATATTTACATAGGTGGATCTCAGCATTTATGTATTGAGTATATGTTGTGATTTATTTCAGTAAATTCTTAACTGCTTTTTTATATGATAGAGCCTACCTCCTTACCCAGACCTTTAAGATCGCTCACAACCTGGTGTTGGATACCTTTGCAAGCTGGTCTGCTATAGCTCCTTTGTCCCAAGAGCCCAGAGCAAATTTCCTCCTTGGAAACCTCACAGGAGTGGCCACACTGCCTTGCTTGTCCTCAGTCTCCTTCCCCCTTCTCTTCTCAGCCTGCCTGTGGCACAGACCTACTTGTCCAAGCTTTTGGCCGACATCCAGACAGGGCCCAAGCCACAGAGATGGACCTTCCCAACCGGCTTCCTCCCTACGATCCCACCAGCAAGGACCCCCTGGAGATGCACTGAGCTCTCTTAGCTCCAAGAAGCCCTGTGACCCCAAGTCTTAGGGCCCCTCTAGGCATGGGGTGGTCTCCCCATGGAAGGCCTCATCTTCTGCTGCAGTGGAAATCTAGCTGGTGTCCAGGTTGTAGCTATCTTCATTTGCTCAGGGAAACACTAAAAAATGCCCAAACTGAACATTTCATAAACATATCTACTTCTTTCCTAGTTTGGCACAGTGGGAAGACCACAGTGAAGGCTCCGGCAGGTCTGGTGTCAGATGGAGGCTCACTCTGAGTTCCTAGATGCAGTCTTTGCACCACATCCACACAGAGATGGAGGGGATGGTGTCTTTTTGGAAATCCTTATTTGTGTACTGACATCGAATCCAGTACCTTTGCACTGGGCTAAATTCCCAGACATCTTTTTATCTCTTTATTTTGAGGCAGAATGCCACTAAGCTATGAAGGTACCCAGGGTGGCCTTGAATTTGTGATTCTCCTGCCTTAGCCTCTGAGTGTCAGGACCATAAATGTGTGGTCTCTGGGCTTCCTTGACAAGCATATTGATGCCCTTGGGGGACTCTACCCCATGAGTTAATTCCTCTGAACACCCATCTCTTGATACCCTTTCCTTTTGTGATTAGATTTCAACATATGGATTAGCGTGGGGCTTAAACAACAGCCCATAGCGGTACGAAGCTTTCCGTTATTTTTATCATTTGACGATGAATATTGATGAATCTCAAAGTCCTGATTGCCATCTGCCTGCACCTGGTAGTCTGCTAACCGTGTGACTCATGTTATTCCATTTTCCATTACAATAATCCAATGGGGAGGATTATACTAGAGATCCTGTGATTAACTTCATTTGATAGGAGAAGAGCAAAGGCCAGTGACCGTGTGACTCCTGTTCCAGCCACTGCCCCGCACAATGCCATGCTGTCAGCACAGGGAGGACAGATGTCCTCATGGCGTGGACACTGCGTGTACTCAGTGTCTAGCACAGCCATCGACAAAGCCCACATGAATGGAAGAGCAAATGTCCTGGAGCCACAACACCTCCACGCAGGAGGAATGAACAAAGGAACTTAGGCCTCGCATGTGGAAGGAGGAAGGGGCGCAGGAGAGCTCGCACTCCTGAATAGCTATCCTCCCAACATACATGCACCTGCACCAGAGGGTCCCACTTCTGCCCATGGGAAAGGAAGTCAGAGATGGGAGCTGTGAAGCACTGACTGGGTGGCCACTCTCTCCCCAGTATACATTTTATTTTTTTTCCCAGAAGTTGCTTTGGGCATAGGTGACATCTCTGACAGATCTGGAATGAAATACTCTTTGGACATGTTTATGTCAGGAGGACCCAGTTGCGGTTGGGGAAGCCCATCTGAACCTCGGCCTTGCTGTGGCCCCTGAGACTCCTAGCCCAGTGACTAATGGGTACTAGGTGGGTCCTGGAACCCCTATGTCTAAGCTCCTTGGCTGTGTGTTCTCCGAACAGGCACTGAGCTGTGCTACACTGCAGTTTTCCCTTTTCTAAAATGGTTGTGACAAAAACATTTGCCTTGGAGAGTGGATAAGTTCTGGTGTCCTACAAAACTCGAAACAACTGTTAGCAGGTGCTTTCGGCAGCCCATGAAGTCACAGTGCTTGAGAGACCAAAGTGAGTCTAGAGCCAGGTCCCCTGGCAACAGAAAGAGGAAATGATGAAAGCAGAAATGTAAAACAATTGCTAACTCAAGCCTTGAAAGGGACAGTAAATGAGGGTTTTGAAGCTTGGCTTGTCACACACACATGAAGATGTGCACACCGCACAAGCGCTGCGCCTGTCCCTAGACATTTGCTGAATCCAACACCAACCCTTCACCGGACTCAGCCTCTCTCTCCCTCCATCAGCGAGGTGCGCTGCAAGCATTTCCAAGTGGTGTGATCTTGGGGCTCTGGCTCACAGCAGCAGCCCAGAGCTGACTTTTAGGAATGCTTTGCAATGCCCGGTTCACGGCGCTGTCAGCATTTATTGAACAGTTTAATTTTCAAGTGCTATACAAAACACTGTCCATCCCATGGAATTCTACTCATAGTGTTTTTCTCCCCCACTGGTGTCAACTGTTTCATCTTCCTCATGCCTCATCCTCCTTTTATGAGGAGGGTTAGGATTTGGGAGGCTGGAGTCCGGTGTCTCTGGCAGAGCTGGATCTCAACACCTACACCTCTGTCTTCTACTCTGGTGCTTTTTTTGTTTTCCTGTCTGGTGGGATTATAGTAAATTTTAACCAGATTTGTAATTCATTCAGTACATTTCCTAAGACTATGCTGTGTTTGTGACCAGCCTCTGCCCTGTGCTCTTATTTTGCATCATGCATTTTCTGATGTGTAACATAAATTTGTTTTCTCAACTTCTGTATGAATTTGGGGCTCTTCCCTACATTGCATTTAAGAAAACTGACCTCAGACAGGTTAAGTGAATCCTCCAAGCCTCTTAGTTGGAAGGTACCACAGTGAGACAGGTTGTGACAGGCAGGCCACAGTCTTCCTTCCACAAGATACACATGGTGTCACATATCTTCTTCATGGTACCCCTGGAAGGTAGGAACTACTGTCACATTTCAGAGAAGGAGAGAGGCCTGGGCATGCGCGTGCCTTTCTGGAGGCCCCCAGTCTCCAGCCTGCTGCAGCCAGGCCTGCAGCCATGCCAAGTGCAGCCTGAGCGGGCCCCCTGAGGAGGGAAGCCCCTAGCCGTGCCTCACAGAGCTTTTCATGCAGCTGACGTGAGCGCTCTGGGCACCGACATGCACGCTATTAGAGTTATGATTAGGTTTCCATGTACTTCTCAAATCAGATGTGTAAATATAATCAAAAACATTTCTCTTTGCAGCGCAGACCTCCGGCAGGTTCCCCTCAGCATCCCTGTTCTGAGGGAAGATAATAAATTAGCTCTAATTAGCTTTCCCACACGCTGGAACAAGTCTGTTGCTGCTGTTCATGAGTGGGGCATGAGGCTCCCGGGTTTCCCCCACGAGCACGGGCAGGCAGGGCTCGCCTGGCACACGGCTTTTGGTTCCACATCATCTGTTGGGACTGTGGATGCGCCGCTCTATCTGGCCTTTGTTCCTGCTTCTCAGACCAGCTTCCTTCCGCTTGTTCACGGGGAGAGTCCACAACCACTGCCAGCCTGGGGCATCTCCCAGCCACAAGCCCCAACTTCACGGTGTGGGACTCGAGTGGCTGTGTGTCTTCCTATGATCAGGCATTGTTTGAGATCATGTGATACAAACGTGAGGCTGATGGGTTTCTGTCTTTAGGAAACCTGTCTTCTAAGGGGAGAGCAATAGTCATAGCCACATATTCCCATGTGCTGGGGACACAGACACCTTCCCTTGTTTCATCCCTGCCAGGAACCTCTGAGGCGATGTTATTGTCATCTGCATTTTATAGGTGAGGAAATCTCCACAGAGGGGATAATTTTCATTTCCCCACAGTGCATGGTGGAGCTATTGCTCCAATTTAGAGCTCAGTCTCTTTTAAGCTACTTTTTATTAAAAATATATGTTTGCAGTAACTAGCAATTGCATTCAGCTTGGGGCAGGTGACACTTGCATTTGCCCTCTGTTGATCGCTTTTATTCCCATCCCATCCTCCTCTCTTCCCTCCCTCAAATCTCCTTCCCGTAATCTGCAGAATCTAGCTCCCTGTTTCTTCACAGGGATTTTTATTTTGTTCTTTAAATTATTATTATTATCATTATTATTGTGTTGTTCTTTAATGTATTAGGTACAGGGTCTCACTACGCAGCTTGGCCTCATAAGAATTCTCCTATTTTCAGCCTCCCCCAGTGCTGGGATTACAGGCATGTGCCACCATGCCCAGTCTTGGTGGCTGGCTTAGTGTGCCAGGAGGCTGGGCTGGTGTAGCTTGTGGGACTGGCGTTCGATCCCAGTCTAAGCAGTCACTTAGTCCCCAGAACTATCTTGCTGGTCCTGTTCTTTACATTATTTATAATTTGGGCCTCTCATATTAGGGAAACTGGGAAATGCTAACCTGGTATTAGTTACTGCCTTTATTTCCTGTGGCTGCAAGCTGCATCCACTTTCTTACAGATGACTCACACTTACCCTTCTTTGTGGCTGGGATTGTATACCAGGTTTTCTTGAGCTCCTCGCTAATAGCATCTTGCCCCGAAAGTGGTAGGTGGATACAGGAAGGTCATGGGTAGGCCATGGGAAGGAAATCTGGGTTCCACCTGGACCTTCAGGGACACCTTTTGGGAGAACAGTGTGTGAATGGTGTCTTTAAGAAAGGACATCAAGGGGTTGGGGAGATGGCTCTGTAGAATAAGCCTGGCAAACACAAGGGCCTGAGTTCAAACCCTGGTTTCTCAAAAAAAAAAAAGACATCAGGATGGAGGAGAAAAAACATTTTAGGTGGGCAGGTTAGGACAAAGATGTAGGAAAGGAAACATAGCCCAAGGGAAAGGGGTATGTGCTATTCCAGGAGAGTGGGTTAGGGTGGGAGTGTGGGCTCTGTCTCTTCCCTCAAGCAACAAAGATGCACTGAGTGTCCACTGAGTACCAGAAGCAGAGACAGCATCTGGGGAAAGCACAGACTCCTACACCAAGTCCCCTTCTGGGCTCTACCTAATGTGAGGGTTCAACCCCAGTCTTGTCCCTGGGTGACACTTGTCAGAAGGTAGTTTGGCTGTCAGGCCTGAGGCAGTGTCCTGCAATCCAGAAGGGAAAAGCAAAGAGCCCAGAACACCCCAGAACACGCAGGGTCACCCACCCCAGCACGCATTGTCTAGCCTGAAGTGTCAGCCACTCCAGGGAAAGCCAACCTGGGCGGCTCACAGGTGACTTTCCCAGGTCTCGTGGCCTCTGACAACAGGAAGATACCAGCAGAGATGACAATAGTAAGACTTGTCTGTTGTAAATGACCTCCCAGCACAGAAGAAATCAGTTTAATTGCCCAGACCCTTTCATTCTGGCCTCGCATGACCTGAAAATGCTCTCCTGCTACCTCAAGTTCTGAACCACTCAGCTCTTAGGAGGATATATGGCCCCCCAAAAGGACCTGCCAGATGGCTTCTTCCTTCTTAATCTAATTAAGTAAATAATGTCTTTGCAGAAAGTCTGCTCAGCTGAGGAATTTATTGCCAACTACTTAATCGCTTGGTTCTCATGTAAAAAGGAAATAGACTAAGCTGTGTCCAGCCCCTTTCACCCTGAGCATTTCAATGGACAAGAGCTGAACAGGAGCCTATTTATTAAGTTAAGCAATATTTACTGGTCCTGGCCTGCAAGTGTTTATGTGGTGGAACTTAACTGCCATTTGAAATGAAAGGCTACTATTCATGACTAGCTTGAGCATGTTGGCTCTGTTAGGCTGCTGCAGTACTGGTCAAGAGGACAATAGGGGCTTGGTGAAAGCCAGGAGGAGCCTTCAAATGCCACCTTGGGAGAGAAGGAGAACTCCTGGGGCACCCCAGACAGCACCTTGAAGGGGCCCTGGCTCTGCAGCTTGCCTGCCTATTGGGCCTTTCACCCCTCAGCTGTACACCGTGGGGTGAGCTGATCACTCAGCTCTCTAGACCTCTGCCCCTTAACCAGAGAAACAGGTTCAGACACCTCCTGGCCTTATCATGAGGGCTAATTGTGGGGAAGGAGACACAAAGCCCATCCTTGGCACAGAGCAAGTCCTTGGTAAATCAGAGCTCATGATGTCACCTGGGTGGAAGAGGTGGAGCAACAAGGCAACCTGCCATTGTAGCTTAGTTACTTTCTTGTCTGTTCAGCACAGAAGAGAAAGGAATCCCTTGTGGACTCCCAGCTGCTTAGCAATTCCTGCAGTTCTGAGTCTCAGAGTCCAGCAAAGGCTGGCAAGTAAGCTCCCTGACAGATTAGAGGGAGCAAGAAGAAAAATCAATTAACAGGACCCTTCAGTGAATGAGGGGTGGCAAACGCCTAGCATAAATCCCAAGGGAGACCCACATTTCCATGACAGGCAAGGCCTTCCCTTTAACCCACCGGCTCCACAAGTTACAGCGTCCCAGGGAGAAGTCTGCGGCTGGCAGTGGGTGTGCCCTGTGTGATTAATGACCCCGGTTCCAGGCCGGTTAACACCGGAGAGCTCCATCCATCTCACTTGGTGGAAGCATCACTTGCCATTTATTGTCTGCAGCGGGATGTGTTCCTTTGCAATTAGATAAACGACTTCTTGGTCTACGTGGTGATTCTTCTGTGCAGTGCCAGCTGCACAGTGCCCAACCGGAAGGCCAAGTGCCAGGGAACCAGAGAGGGCACAGGAAGCAACTGTGGCCAGTGGCATCCGTGAGCCTCAAGCAGCCTGGGGGCGGGCCTGCTCACAGCTGCCTCCTAGGGACGTTCGACAGAGTGAGTCCATAAACATCATGGCTCTAAAATTCCTGCAAAGGAGGAAAGGAGAGAGCGCCCTGTAATGCAGGGTACAGCTCTAACTTTCTGCTGTGAAAAAGCCCTTGGAGCTAAATCTCTAATAACAATGATGCCTCTCAATCATAGAGTGGCATGCGTGCCTGCAAGCACCCAGGAGCTAGGCCGCGTGTGACCTCCAGCCCACAGTTAGGAACATGCAGCTGTGGAGAGAAAGTGACACCCTGGGCTACACAGCAGGGCTGTGGCTGTGGTGGGACCTGAGGGCCAGCTGCACACTGGCCCCCTTGCCCCTGTGCAGTGCTAAATTCTGAGGAGATAATGGTGATACAGATGGCCCAGATCTCATACTATGTGACAGAGAATGAGAGTGACAAAGGTGACAACTGCCATCCATGGTTTGTGGTACCCCTGACAGTGGATTACCTTCTATGTGCTTTCACATTTAGACCTAACAAGAATCAATAAGGAATGGGTATTATCCACAGTTTACAAATGGTGAAAGGATGGCTGTGGTCTATACGTTGGTGTTCCCCAAAAACCGTGTTAAAATTCAAAACAAATTAAAGTGAGTTATGTACATAGACCAATTCCACACAAACAATGTAAACATTGTGCACTGTCCACACATACACTAATAAAAAAAGGATCTACAAAATTTGTCTACCCCCATGATTAAGCTTAGTGTCTAAGTACAAGAGATTGAAGACAGCTACTCGCCCACTCCTTCTACCAAGTGAGAACACACCTAGAAGCCATGACTCTGAGCTGGAAGCATCCCTTGCCAGATTCTGTCCATAGGACTTCTCAGCTCTGAGAACTGGGGGAACGCATTTCTCCTGTTGGTAAACTGTGTAGTCTGGGTTATTTTGTTGCATAGTCTGAGAAGATTAATACAGAAAGTGGGAGTAATCTGGCCAAGGTTGAACAGGCAGTAGCTGGTAGTAGGTCCTAACTCATTAAATCCATGGTGACTCTAGTCTTTCTTTCAGTGCTGACTGGGTGATTACAAGTATGCTGACATTTCCGGGAGTGATAGAAAAAATGGGCTTAGGGTGTGGTGCTTACTGAGAACAAGAGGCTGTCTTATGGCCCCATGTGAGAGGAAAGATCCAAAGAAGGGCCTAGAAGGGAGGCCCAGGAATTCTGGGGAGGAGACAGAAGGAGATTCTCAGGGGCTGGGGACCCATGGATGTTGCCTTTGGTAGGCATGCACCAGTTGTTTTGGCTGAATGCTGAGGCTGAGGAGAACGGCTTGTGAAGAGTTGGGCCTGTGGCTCGGGGCAACTTACACACAGCCCTGGAGTCTAGGTTCAGGAGTTTGAATTTCATTTTCTGTGCCCCAAGCAAGGGAGGGAGGGCTGTGAGTCATCCAGCTCTCTACCCATACTCCCTGGGCCTCCTTGTACAGTGAGGGATGTCCCCGGGGCAGCTAGGTAGGGCGCACAGACAGGATTATGTCCTGCCAAAGAATATGAACAGAAGCGATGCATATCACATCCAGGCTGAGGTTTTGAAGAAACAGGTAGCCCTTCCCTGGGTTTTATTTTTTAAACATTTTCATTCTGCAAGGAGGCATCCGTGGGACCCCTGGGCGTGGCAGGCCCACAAGATAGAAGGGGGCCTTAGGACCATTGATGATATTTCCACGGGTGTGCCCACCATGCCAGACCTCCATCTTCCATGCATTAAATGGAAGGGGCTTCAAAAAATGTCAAATGAAATTTTTCTGGAGCATTTCCAAGCATTTTCATGTGCTTTTACAGCTTACAAAACTAGTGAAATAAACAAGGCAGGAAACAAATCCAGGGCAGGTAACTATGAAGCCATCAACCCATCCAGATCCCCAAGTCCCAGTGCTGGGGCTTTGTGAGACACGATGTACCCACGGGTGAGCGTGAGCTCAGGATCGTAGGTCAGCAGATACGGTGGTGCTGAGTCTCTTCCTTGCTCAGTTATTGACTGTGGCTTTCAGCGACTTACTAGATTGTTTCTGCCTTCTCAGCTGTAAAATGAGGAGAACACCAGCGCTTGCCTGCTGGGATTGTTTTAAGCAGTAGAAGTACTTAGTTAAGATTATGGTGCATGGAGAAAGCTCGGAAGAATCTATGCTGATGCTACCATGACACCGTCGTGGAACGACTTGGACACTATGGCCCTGGTTCTTCTTCAAGCCCTGATCCCCTTTTCTCCTGGAGGCTGCATCTTCCAGATTAACCATATGGCTCTGGCTGGGCTCCTTCCGTTTTTTTTTGTCTTTTTGAGACAGGGTCTCGCTATGCAGTTCAGGCTGGCCTTAAGCTCACTTTGTAGCTCAGGCTGGTCTCGAACTCACAACAATCCTCCTGCCTCAGCCTCCCAAGTGCTGGGATTACAGGCATGCGCCACCATGCCCGGCGGCTGGGCTCCTTCTGTTTTATTTCTGCTTCCCAGATGACCAGATCTCAAATAGGCCCTGTTGCCTGGCCTCCTCGTCCTTCCACACAGAACCTCCTCACACAGTAGAGTTCATGTGTGATTGATGCCCTCGTTCTCCCAGAGTATGAGCAGTTCTGTGAAAGCAGGCATTTTATCTCTTGTTCGAAGTTGGACCTCAGATATCTGCAAAGGTGTCCAGCGCGCATGCGTTGAGAACAGGGTGGAAATAGCGCTGAGCTTGCCGCGTCGTGCTGCGTTTCGGTTCAGCTCTGCTTCCCGTCTTGCTGTTTCTCATCCTTCTATGGTGCCCTGATAGATCCTTAGTGATTAAAAACTTGGGTACACACTTTGAGGGCTTTTGCCTATTTAATTGTTAATGCTTTCCCACCCCACCCAGGGCCTCCTTCCTATTCTGCTTCTATAATAGCCCTTGGCCGGAGACAAAGCATCTATGTCCTTTCCAGAATGGGTGATGGCCCTGCAGCAGCACTCGGCAACCCCTTGCGGCATGGACCACCAGCTAGAGAACATGTACCTCCAGACATTCACAGATATCAGAGCCAACATATTAGAATTATACCTCAACCAGAGTCAGGGGCTCAGCATCTGTAATCACTCCCCCACTGAGGTCGAGGTACAAGGAAAGTTCAGTAAACGATACACATTTAAAGCGTATCATCAGATGAGTTTTGACTTATGAATACAACTGTAAAACCAACACCTTAATAAAGATAATAAATATTTCCATGATACCCCAATTTTCCTTGTGCTCCTTTTTGATGTATCCCCTACCATATGTCCTCCTCAATACATACACACTAATCAGATAATCCCTAGTTATTGGTCCTACTTCTTCTGCCTGGGATTAGAAAAACAAATCATGCTAATAGTTCTTGAACTCCTATCAAATGCTAGGCATGGAGCTATATGATTGGTTTATTTATTATTGTTTTTGTTTTTTTTTTTTTTTTGGTGGAGCTGGGGATTGAATTCAGGCCCTTGCGCTTGCCAGGGAAGCACTTATTCCACTGAGCCATCTCCCAGCCCTTATTTATTATTGTTAATTATGACATGGCTTTGGGTCACTCTAGTTTTAATAATCTAGAAATTTATATAAGTAAAATTTACCCACTCATCTAATTAGTATTCCATTGTAGGGAGAGACTATAATTTATTCACTTACCTGCTGGACACTGGGAAGTTTCTGGTTATTATAAGAAGAGCTAGGATGGGTGTTTATGTGCAGGGCTTTGTGTAGACATGTGTTAGATGTGAAATTGCTCAGTTGTATGATCAGAAGATACTTAATTTTTAAAGAAATCATTGAGCCCTTTTCCAAGATGGTTTTACTGTTTTATATTCTCACTGGCAGCACATGACAGCCCGAGGTGCCTGTCTCTTGCCAGTTCCCACTAAAGTTCACCTGATTCATTTTAGTACAAAAGGCTCGTGGCACCTCAGCGTGCCTGTAGCTTGTAGCATCCTAACGAGGAGTGGATGCCAGGGCCCTCGCCTGTGTGTGTCCTTCCCATCTTTTCTGTAGCAGAACATATGTTTTCATGGGCTTATCTTGGATTTGTAAGAATTTCTAAAGGCATCTCCTACCATCTAGATGCTTTATGAGATAAACGTTTAGCAAATACTTTCTCCAGCACATGTCTTTTCTTTAGCTTCCTTTCCATGTTCCTGAGGGAGGCAGTTTCATTGTTGCATGCCTCTGTTCTGAGAAAATAGAACACAGCAATCATAAACATGGGGAATGTTCAAGAAGTTCTAGCTCAATGAATGAGACAAGTCCTGATTTTAAGTACATCAGAGTCAAGCACATAAAATGTGACTTTGTTTCCTACATCTGCCAAAATACCAAAATAATGTTGTTACATGTTTCAGGAGGTCAGTGTCATAATTAACACTAATAAATAAACCAATCACATAGCCCCATGCCTGGCACTTAATAGGAGTTTAAGAATTATTAGCATGGTATGGTTTTCTTAGCCAAGGCAACAGAAGTAGGACCAGTAGCTAGCAAACTTAGGGATGCCAATTTTCTGGGTTTACCAATTATTTTCCAGTGGTGTTCAATAAATAAAATGCATAGTCAGCTGTGTGGGCTGCTTGCTTGCTGCCCCAACCTCAAGAGCATTTGATCCAAGAAAGAAACCATTTGATCAGAATCTACAAGAGTTCATTGCTACCTTGAGAGGAATACCGGAGTTCTCATGCATTCCCTATTCTTGAAAAAGTGCTTGGCTGCTGGCAAGCCATGCAGCAATAACATGTCATAATATATAATACACGACATGTAGAGAGTCTACCAAAAAAGGATGTATGTTTCAGGAAAGGAGAAACTTGTATCAATATTTTCATACCATATTGAGATTAATACAAGATGCCTTTGGCCTCCACAGTTGCAAGAGGTGCTCAGAATGGTAGCTATCAGTCTCCAGACATTTATCAGAGCAGTGAACTGCTGCTTGGGGAAACTTGGTCATCAAGATTCCAGAACATGCAGTTTCCATTTCTTGTCTAAAGGTTGGCAGTGCAGTGGGTTCTCTGTGATGCACAACCTTCTCTAGGGTCCTCCAGAGGAGGGTAGCACCATCTGTTGAGAAAACATGGCATTAGTTTTCTTTTCCTGAAATGTTATGACACGTATGTTGTGTATAGAAAATAGCTACTATTGAAGATGTACAATTGTGCAGAGGACTTAAAAAGCATTATTTAGTAATCATAAAACTCTTAATATTACCTCCCTGGGATAAAAAGGAACAAATGAACTCAGAGGTGTTGGATAGTTGCCCAGTTACATAGGCCTTGGGGAGCAGATCGTGAATGCAAATGTGTAATAGGGTGAATATTTCTGTCCTTCCAACAGTCTTGTGTTTGAAACCCTGATTGCAGTGGAGCCTTTGGGAGGAGAACAGGGCCTGCTGGTGGAGGACCCCCCTTCAGACTGGTGGCTGAGACTAGTGTTCTTACGAGAAGTGGCCCGAAAGCTGGCTGGCTGGCCTCATCCAAGCCCAGCCACGGTGGCATGGCACCCTGCCTTCTGACTTCTAGACCCCAGCTCTTAGAGACAGAAATTCCTGCTGTCCAAAAGCTACAACATAAAAAACAAGGCCTGCCCAAGTGAAACCCATGCTTATATACTGGTCAGTTTGTGACCACCTTGTTTCTGACTGGTCATAGACTGGGGACAAGTGCTACTGACACAGGTCCCCAGCAGCTTGTGGCCTAACACAGCCTTGGGTTAGAATTGGTGGGAATGAATCTGAAGATCTGGGTCCGCAGCTGCAGGATTACACACCTGCTGGCTCAGCGGGTCACCCAGGGAAGGACTAAGGCCTGGGTAGCTCTGCTGAGCTCACCCTCCTGCTTGCTCTCTACCCAGCACTAACAGCTGGGTTTCAGCTTCCTGAGGAATGGCGAGCACCTTCTCCAGTTGGAACAGCTCTCTCCTGGCTCTTCCTTCTAGCATATGGCATGTTTATTTGTACTGGAAGTCCTCAGAGTGTCAGCTTTTTTGTCACACAGCAGCATGGGATGTCCTTATGTGGTGCTGTCCATCCAGCACACAATATTTACACTGTCACCACAAAGCTGTTGCACCCTTAGATCCTACTCTTTCAAAGGTGCTTTAGTAGCTCCTAAAAATTGGACCTGCTCTTCTGCAATCAGGTGCCTGCCTCATTGCCACTCTGAATACCAACTATCATTGGCAAGAGAACCCTAATGATGCTTGTCAAAGTGCCAAACATGCATTATCTAACAAATGGTGGGCACCATCAGGATGAGTCTTTGTGTCCTCCACTCTGGGGCTATTTTAAGCCTCTGGGATTCAGTGCAAAGTAAAAACACTGCACTACATGGCCATGAGAAGAGAGACCTGCAGTCATTCACACCCTTGGACAACCCAGACTCAGGGGCCGTGTGACCCTGGAGAAGTCATAGTACAACCCAAGCCTCCATGTGTTTACCTGGGAAATGGAGAGTGATGCAGTGCTTATGCCACAGAAATGTGCATATAATGTGTGGTGCCAAAGGTTCCATCTGAAGAAAATATTCTATGTTAAGTAGCTGTCTTCAAAGCACAGTTTTGAAGGCTACATTTGAAAAACACACAAATCTAAGCATCTAAAGGACCAGGGTCTAGTTGCCTCTATCCTGCATAAGAAAATCATCTTTACGGAAGACTCTCAACCATCTTCCATTGATTTTCCTCACCTAAACTGCAGAACAAGTGCTATTCTGAAGCCCACTTGAATTTACAGATATGAAAAAGCTCTGCAGACCAGAATGCATGTGCCAAAGACAGCCTAAGTATCTCAGTGAATTGTTTTTTCAACTGAGAGGAAGTTAGAAATACTGAGAGGCTTTCTTCTTCCGTAAGAGATACTTGAAATCACATTGAAGTTGATCTACTCACCTCACCTCCATCTTCACATTTTATTAAGATTTGTTGGTTTCAGAATGTATATCCCTCCCTAATGCCAAGATGGTCCATTATCAGGGTGGTGGGGAGAGTCCCAGGGAATGGGGTTAACAGAGTAGAGAAACCAAGAGCAGAATGTTCCAGAGTTGAACTGAGTCGGACAGCTTGGTTCAAGTTCTCAGATTTTACAGTGAGGTTGATAGGAATTCAAGAGCCCCTGGCCAGTTACTTTTCTGCTCAGAATACTCACTAAAGCTCAGTCTTCTAATCTGTAGGACTGGTACAATGCAATGTAGCTCACCAAGATGGTGCGATGCTTGGACAGTGAATATAAAATGTCAGTTAAAGCTTCAGGCTCATCAAACATTCACAGTTTAGGATGCACGATAATTATAATGTTAACAATGGCAATAGCAGTATATAGTGGAGCAAAGTAGATCCCAGGCAGGGGGTGATTCTAAATACTCTGCCTGGTGGCACCTCTAAGCCACCGACAGTAAGCAAAGGCAGAAAGTCAAGAGGCAGAGATCACAGAAACAAGTCAGCAGACTGCTGAGAATTTGGGGTTCAGACCAAGGCATGGCACTGAACTTGGGAGTCCCAGCTGGAAAGTACACTGCAGAAGAGAAGTTGTGACCATTCTGGGAGGTGCTGTCCCTATGCCTTTACTTCTCTAGGCCATTATTAGCTGTCGGAGGACTCAGGTGACAGCTCCTGCAGGACTGCCTGGTGAAACAGGTTGGCTGCCCGAGGGGAGCTGGGATGCCCCAGGCGGGGTACTGAGCAGTGGCAGCCTGCGTGCCCCACTCTGAAGCTCAGCTCTGAAGGGCAGGTGTGGGTTTTCCCTTAGAGCTGCCATGGGAGGAAGTGTCCCTCAGGTTAGTAGAGTGAGCTGCTTCCTGGCTTCAGGTTCTTCTTAATTAGATAAAACCTTGGCACATCTGTGATTTCAGCCATTGTCTTGTTGGCATTTCACCTCAGAGAGCCCAATTTGAAGGAGTTACTAGAAGCAGTGAGAGAAAGGGGAGAGATTGGAATGAGTTCAGCTAGTCAGACCTCAGTCAGATGATATTTCATCCAGCAGGGCTGGATGTGCAGTCCTCCCCTGAGAAGTCCTGGTAGAGATGAGGACAGCAGGCAGGAGGTGGAGATGTGGGTCAGTGGACAACCTCCCCGAGGAGGCTCTCCTCTGTTACCTTGGAGTCCTGGTTATCATCTGCCCACCTCTCAGGGTCCAGAGAAATCATGGAGCAGCCAAACACCAACAGTGCACATGGGAACCTGACTGGGCAGAAGTTGGGTCTAAGGAAAGTGGCATAAAATTCATCCTTCAGTGACATTTTCTAAGCCAGTAAGGCAGAAAGAACACTGGCTCCACTACAGCGAGGGAATTCTTTAACCTTCCAGGAAGCCTAGGGCATGTTGATATACCTGTAATAATTTTAAAATACTTATGTCCTGACAAGACATTAATGTACTGCACCTTAAGCGCTTTTGTGCAGAGTCCCAGTCTAACCTTCTCACACACTCCCTGGTGTACATCAGCACTTTTCTACTTATCTCCATCATATATTTTCCACTTGCTTTTGCTCCCTAACTGTGTGACCACTGACAAACTCTATCAACTATCCACAGCTCAGATTCACTATTTTAAATTGGCAATACTGATAGCATTTGCCTCATGGAATTGTTAG
This sequence comes from Ctenomys sociabilis, assembly GCA_004027165.1. NCBI lineage: Eukaryota > Metazoa > Chordata > Mammalia > Rodentia > Ctenomyidae > Ctenomys > Ctenomys sociabilis. The sequence goes on along the minus strand of PVKA01010086.1, from coordinate 8,257 downwards.
ACACATAAAAGAAGCTGCGGTGCATGCGTGCTTACAGTGATGCTTGGCTCATAGGAAGGTCCATGTAAATGTCACTGTCACCACTCCCATCATTGCTAGCATCACTGCCACTTGGTCTGATCCCTCACGTGGCTTCCTGCAGGTGTTAGCCACCCAGGAATACCCTGCCCGCGATGCCCCATGATGATGTCCTTGGTGTTCCACTTTCCATGGTTTTGATGTTAGGATCGAACCTAGTATTTTTCTCTCAGCACTCTGGGACAGTGAATTTTTCCATCTACTAGTACACATCTTTTTATCTTAAACCATTTTGAACTGCACTGTCGCCCAGTTGCTTCAATTTTAAGGGTCTCCCATCTTCTGTATGCTGACCAGCTTCCTCTGCTTCCTTGAAGAGTGAAAACGCTCTTCACTTCCCCTCCCTCTGGAGAGGATGCAGCTGGGATTGGCTGGGTCATGGCTGCACGGGCCTCCCATCAAATATGTGTATAGGTCCCATTCACCCTGGCAGCAGGCTCTCAACAGTGAAGGTGCATTTGCTGAGTGCTGCTGGGTGCTGGGTGCTGTTCTAGGTGTTGACTGGTAACATCAGGTGCACAGTGACCATCTGTGGCCCTCACATCCCACGGAGACCCTGCTGATGATCACATTTTCCTGATAATCTTTTGTATGTGCGGCATTGCATTCACTGACAAGGGGTAGGTGCTCTGTGGAAGGGGCTGCGTGTCTGCAGTTGTTGGACGACTCTTGAATCAATGCTGGTGTTACACAGGAACTGCAGTGTGCCATGGTGAGTGCACTGATCTAGACTCAGGGGCTGACACCATGCATCTTGACCCTCTGGAATGGGCTGTGACCTTCATGGCCTCCAGAATTCTGAGGCAGCTACAGCTTCATTGGGTATACACCCAGTTCTACAGCAGCTGCTGGGTCCAAAACTAGTTCCAGCTCCAGCCCCCAAATCTTTGCCCTCCTTCTCTCCGCTGCTTTGTTGTTCTCCCTCCCTGTACATCCAACAGCAGCCTCCTCTGGCTGATCCCTCCACCTTGACATCTCTCATCGTAACCTGGGCCAGCACCATGCCTTCTGCACCCTGGTTACCCATCCCTGTCTACTAGCACTCATTTCTGCATAGAACAGGCAAGTAATAATTTCAAAATTGACACTAAGTCACACTCCAACTTCTTGTGGTCTGCATGTTGTGCTTGGAATGAGTTGGGTGGGCCCTGTGGGGCTCACATGGACTGGCCTCCACCTGCTGTTTCTGCTCATCCACTCTGAGCTGACGGCTTCCTTCCTAATCCCCAGCATGAGACTCAGTGCAAAGGTCCCTTCCCTCCCTCCCGTACCCCTCAGCTATCTGTGAATAGAAGGGCCCTCTCATGGTTCTGAGTCTCTGCTCTGATGTTGTCTCTTTCTCAGCAGCCTCTTTCCTGATATCCAACTTGACCAAGCACAGAGTCATGCTCTGTAAAGTCACCTATGGTGGCCCCTTCAGAGCATCTCCTTTTGTCCAAGAGCATAAGAGCTATTTATTTCTTTACCAGGTGACCCTCAGCTAGACTATGACCTTCACAAAGGTGGAACATTACCAAACCTGTTCATTTCCCTTCCTGCAGGAAGAGGTTGTATACGACAGGCACTCAACCAGAACTTTCTGGAGGTTGGAATGAACAAAATTAAATAAGGTACATTTATAAAATGTACATAGGTATGTATATACATGGATAGCTTGGGTAATTACTGTTGATTTCTGCTGGACTGTTGAAAGGAGAAGTCAATGCTTAATTTTTTCTCCTTTTTAATTTCTATAACCCTTTGACCAAAATTACAGACATACAGGCATAATCTGAACAACAAATCTGAAGACAACAATATGCCATAGAACAACCATTATGAAATTCCTACCATTTTGTTTAGTGAAATTCTGTATCTTTTCTAATTTTTTTAAACTATTTTTTTTGTATTGGGCCAAGGAGATAGCTCAAGGGCTTAAGTGCCTGCCTGGCAAGCGCAAAGTCCTGAGTTTGATCCCTGGTACCTAACAAACAGAAAAAAAAAAAAATTGTATGTTATTTAAAAATGAAAAATATAAATAATAATAATAAATCATGCCGAGCTCCAGCTGGCTACCATTCCCTACCACTGGCTTCACCTCCTCTCCCATATTTGCACCAAAGCCGGTGACTCTGCTGTGCCCACCCGGATGGCCCCAGCCACCCTTCATCTGATGGGGAGGCTGAGCACGGTGCAGCCCTGGAAGCCTCTGCTCAGGTGTCTTCATTCTGAAACACGTTGCTCCTCTGTCCTAGTGGGCTGGGATATTTGACCCTGCAAGAAAGGAAAAGGAGGGGCAAGGAGAAAAGGGGAGAGGAGAGTAGAAAAAAAGAAAAGAAACAGAAAGCATAGCGATCCTTCCTTTTACAGGGAGTGGATAGTCATTAGTTCTCTAGCATTTCTTCCTGCAGCTTGCTGTGCAGACTTGAGCACTACTAACCCACGCGAAGGTCATCCTCAGGGCCCCTAGCTCCAAGGCCGCCCTTTCTGGCTTTGCCCGCCACGTGGCACATCTGCCTCCTGCTGCCCTCCATTCAGGAATGCAGCACCTTCACCATGGGCCAAGTGCACTCTGCACGTTAGGGTCCAAGCGGCACCCGCCCACAGCTGGCGGGTTTCTGAGCATTCCCAGAGGCAGTGGATGGAGGGTAGTGGCAGCAGAAGCTAGGGGTCAAATTTAGATGTATCTTGGTTGTGACCTTTCACAATCAGTAATATTCTAGGACCGTCCTTTATGTTTACAAATCCTCTTATCCGATTTGCTATGAATATTAGAATAAGCAAGAAGTGTTTCTCAAAGAGACTCGACAGGCAGGTCCCTCTTCCATCCAAACTGATGACCATAAGCTCTTCCTCACCACACCCCCTTTTGTGGTAGTTTTGAATATTATTAATTTGAAGTTGTTTCAAGAAGCATATTTGAGGAAACCAGCACAGTATTTGGGGCCTAGCAGGCATTAATATTTATGTGTATATTGAATAAATAACAATGAATGAAATAATGAATAAATGTATAAGAAAATCAAAAGCAGATTTGCTCTGGTTAAACAGAGGTTCAGATCTAAGAATCTGCTGTGCTGGGCCCTCCCTCACCCCAGGAAATAAGCAGTGAAACCTGACTGCTGGAAGCTCGTAGCCCGGCGGAGCACAGCCTGTGCTTACTGTCAGGCCCAGTGTGAACACTTCCTCTGCAGCATTTCTGAGGAGATGATACATTAACTTCATAGTCAGTACAACCAATTTAACAAGAAAGAAACAATCATAGTCCTGGACAGGTTGGAATTTCAAGGTGTTCTGAATAAGAAGACACAAATGTATGTCTTCGGGTTTCTATCCAGTGATTATGATTCATTTCATCCAACCGTTCATTCATTCATTCATTCTCAGCACATGTTGACCACTGATTGTACATCCTGCCTGAAGCTCTGCCCTCACACTTTGTCTGTTTGCTTGCTTTTTCAATTTTTATTTTTTATTAGTACATGTTTGTGGTAAAGAATGATCCTGATCTTCTTTGGGAGCTTGTCTATGTACATAAGGCTCTTAGTTCTTTTTCATTCCCTTTTCATCTTTTCCTCCATTTCTTGGATGCTTTCCCTTTTAAGAAAGAAATCTGCCCCACTTTTCTATTCTCTTTTTTAAAAAATTAATTTAATTTTATTTTGAATAGCAAAAGCAAATAGCAGAAACAAAGACAGAAACAGGGTAATGTACAACAATACATATGTTACAGATATTCAAAGCAAGAATAGCTAATTAACAATGGCTGTTCTATTATCTGTTTTTTATCATGGAATCTGTTGCTTAGATTAACAGATATAGCTATGTAAGGTTGGAGAAATAATTGAATATTACTGCTTGCTTTCAAGAAACCTTAATTTTTTTTCTTGTTTTTTTACTTTAAAAATTATTTTACCAAGAGTATATAAGACATTAGAAATGGTATACAATTAGAAGACCAAGATGACAGGTATTCAAGCATGGCTTTTGTATTACACATTGCTGTCCTCAGTGTTGTTGCTTGGATTAGATATCAGCATACAGAGTTATTCAAGGTGAACATTCTACACATTAGCGGCTATTCTGAAAGAATTGATTGGAATTATTAGTGCAGTCACCTCAGCCACCTTGTATAGTATTATCTTAATCTCAATCCTTTTCTTTCATTCATTCTCCTCCCAAGTCGATTTTTTTCTGGTTAGCCCAAGCCCTTTTCTTTTTTAAAAAAAATGTACCAAATGTATCAATTCCAAGCCCTTTTCTATGCTTTGACGTCTAATAACTTTTTTCTCAGCCAGCCATACAAAAGTTATTTCTGTGCTCTTCCCTGTTTAGAATGTGTGTGAGGAAAATACATTGCAATCAATTTATACTCTAGTATTTGCAGGCCCTAATTGATGAAAGAAACAAGCAATTGTCCAGGTCCTCAATTAGCTAATTACCACACTATGTACAGTGTAATAAATACTGATTTACTTGCTTGACAAATAGTGCAAATATACTCTATGTCCATCACCCTCCTCGGTGTTAGGGATACTGCAGTGAACAGAACAGTATGCCACATTCATAAGGCGCCTCCATTGTGTAGGAAGAGGGGGATGGGAATAGGTGAAGGCTATGTGTGAGCGTCTGATGAGAGTACATGGGAAGAAGAAAAGTAAATCAGGGAGTCACTGGAGCAGTCGAAGTCCGGTTGACCATTACAGTGTGTCCTGGTTAATCCCTGGGGTTGAAGCATGGCCTGGATTATCCATGCATGCCTGTGTGGGTGTCATCTGTGTGGCGTTATTCCTGATGGCCTCACATGAGGCGGTAGGGCTAAGACGAGGGAGAAGTGGCGTCCGAGGGCGGGCTGTCTCTCTCTGACAGTGGTGATTGGGGCGTCACTGGGCGCCTTCTTCTCTGGATTCCGCAGAGCTGTTGAGGTTCCTTCTGGGTTATAGCCACAGCGTGAGGAGGGAAATGAAAAGCCCCAGCAGGGCAGGCACAGAGTGCTGAGGGAGCAGAGGTGAGGGAGTCGTGATTTCTTCATTTACCATGAGGTTATGATTGGAGGCATCCTTATAACACTGGCCAAGATTGTCAAGAGAGAGCTAAGTCACTTTCCTTGTCTCTGAAACAAAATACCTGACACCTACAGTTAAAGCAGGAAGGGATTACTGAGCCCATGGTTTATAGAGGTTTCAGGTCATAGGGCAGCGGGATTCAAGCCAGGTTGTCATGGCAGAGAGGCGTCAGAGAGGAGGACAGCTCATGGAAGAAAGGCAGAAAGCAGCAAAGCAGTGAGACAATAGCAAGTAACAGGTGACAGCAGCACCCCCCTTTCTGTCCCTTACATTCTATCTGGGCTCCATGCCTTCTGGATGGTGCCACTCACACCCAATGCAAGTCTTCCCATTATTCACACCAAGAAGCGGAGTTATTCAGTAATAACACACACTTACTTCCAGTGTTGTCCTGCTCTTAATTCCAGTGCCACACACTTTAAATCCAGCCACTCCTGGGAGGCCCACCCAGGACATCTAGGCGCAGCCATTACAAGAGTGAAGCAGATCTAGTAAAGCTTTACTTGATCCTAAACCTGCAGATACGAAAGTCCAAAGACCCTGGGGAGGATGGGTAGCTGTGTGAATTGGACCTCAGGTATGATTTAATAGCGGTCATATGTGCTTGGATTCTCTTGGCCATTCTACGTGGCATTCCTCACCTCTGAACACAGCACAGGAACCTTGTCACATAAGAGTCTTTGAGAAGGGAGAAGCCCCCACAGTGACCTTCCAGTTTTTATGGCTTGAGGTAAGAGAGGAATTCAGTTCCTACAACCTACCCTTGAGGAGGGAAAACAAAGTAAAGGAGGGGGAAGGTAGCCAGAAAGGCCTTACAGTAGGGCCCTCCCAGTCTTTCTCAGTTCCAGCAATATGGAGGTGGGGGGAGCAGGCAGTCAGAGACAGCATGGGCCACTCAGGGAAGTCAGGGCAGAATACATCCCTGTAGCTGGAGGGAGCAGAAGCCCAGGACGCTAAGCGCAGTCAGATCAGTCAGACAGGAGGAGGCGGTGCTCTGGAGGAACCAGCACATGGTCCTCGGATTATCACTTTCACATCAGCAGTACCGCAGCACAGGAGCCAGATGAAATGGACCAAATGTGCTCTTCTGGGATCAGCATTTCATGGGCAAAATAAGTCACTGAATGGAAAGAGGTCCCTCAGCAAGGGTCAGAGGCAAAGTGTAGGAGGAAAGGAGAGAGATAGAGGCCAGCCCAGCCTGTGGAAAATTCCAGTCTTCTGCACAATGGCCTTCCAGGTATTTCTGGGCTTCCTTCAAATAGCCTTGGATCTTCTCTCTGCTAAAAAAAGAAAACCTCTCAGGGGCTAGGATCAGGCTCCTTACGTGTGTGTGCTAATGGTGGGGCTGTGGTGGGGCTGTTGTTGCTGACTGTGCCATTTTTTTTTTCATGGTCTTGTCCCCCCAAACTGAAATCCATGTCAGAGTGAACAGGTGTTGCTAATGGTACTTGAGGACAGGAAAATCAGGAAACAACAACTTTAAGGCCGAAATAATAATATTTTAATTGGGAAATGTATGGCAAAGAGACTAACCTATGTAGATATATGCAAATTCTATGCAAACACGCATGTGGTCTTTCTCACTATTGTCAGAACCTCAGTGTGACTCATGGGAATTCTTAATGGTAGATGCTAGCTTTCAGCTGAGGCTAAGGGCTGTTGATGAACAATCCTAGATTTTACCTATGTTTAAACCATAATTAAGAAATATATTGATGGCAACCTGAATTTAATTAGCTTAATTGAATGTTGGGATTGATTGGGTCTTGAGAGAGCCCTGTCTCTGATGCTAAGCCTTGGGGAGCTTGCAGGGAGTGGAAGGAAAACCAAACTTAAAAGCCCCTAGCAGAAATGAAAAGGAATGGGTGAGGAGCCATTGGGAGCATTATTAAAGGGGAAAGGGTCTTATCAGAGAGTTGAAAAAGGAATGTTTAAATTTCAAATCATGAACAGCCATTCTAGGTCAGACCAGTCAATCAGAGGGGGAAAAAAATGATGTCAGGAAGCAAGATCGAGGGAGATACAGAGGGAAAAGCAGGCAGCAAGTGGGAGATGGATGGTGGAGGCTACATGGGGGCAGGAAGGATGGGCTGGGGCCCCATGTGAAGTCCTCTGGTCATGCTCCAGAATGTGAGGCAGGGCCACAGAGCTGAAGGATTAAGAGCAAAGGACTTTCATTATGATGTGTATCTCCATCTGTCTTTTTCTCCTATTAAGAACTAATTATGTAAGTGATCAAGTTGTGTTTCATAACAAACGGTTGAACTTTCTCATTTGAAAACAACATTATGGTGCGCAGCTAGGTGATCCTGAGATTAAATCTCAGCTCTGTCCCTCTATATGGTATGCCATAGCTAATTCCTTTGCATGCCTGAGCTTCATTTTGTTTCAAACTGAGAGCAGTGCACATCAAATCCAGGATGAAGGTGAGAAAGGTGCTAAAGCACCAGGATACTAATTAATCCTTACCTCACGTTGTGAAGGGTCCTGTGATTTGTGAGAGGTGGAGCTGAGATACAAATCTTGGCTCCCAGTCTGCGTCCTCACTCTGCTGCAGTTCCACCCGGCTCACCCCATCTCTCAGAAGCAGCTCCCGAGCCTCTCTCTATCTCTAGCTTGCCCATTCTCTTCTTCCAGGGCTGGGCTCTACTCCTGCAGCCTCCCCTACCTTAGTGAGGCCGTGCTTCCTTTCTGCTGAGTCCGAAGCTGACATTTCGACCCGTCTCTCCCAGTAGGTCCTGCTCATTTTCTTCATCATTTCTCTCTGTCCCACATCTGTGACGGTGGAAGAGTAAACTATGACACAAAGCAGGAGTTAGGGTTTCTGAGTCATTTTTGTAATTTTGCACAAATGCATAGACACACATCTAAATTTGGGTAGAAAAAAGAAATTATGAGCAACACAAAAGCCAAAACATTACCAGATGTTAAAACTGGGCATGACTGGAATTTTCCAAACTGTCCACAAAAGATACATTATTTTTAATGAGAAAGGAATGGATGATAAAAAAAAAAAATGATGGGTGCACTGGCTGAGCATGACAGGGCCTAGCCTTTAGTGGCTCCTTCGTGCAGTGCTCTGCTCCTCTTGGAGGGCACTGCTCCTCGGCAGGAGGAGGTTTCTCAAGCTCTGC
>PVKA01010085.1:0-65741 GCA_004027165.1 Ctenomys sociabilis | reverse complement strand
TGGGTTATCATAGATGGCTTTTATCAAGTTAAGGTGGAGTCCATTTATTTCAACTTTCTGTAGGACTTTGAACATGAATGAGTGTTCGACTTTGCTTTTTCTGCATCAATTGAGATGATCATGTGGTTATAGATTTCAATCTATTAGTATAGTGTATTACATTTATAGATTTTCGAATATTGAACCATCCTTGCATCCCAGGGGTGAATCCTATCTGGTCATGGTGTATGATCTTCTTGATGATTAGCTGTATTCTATTTGCTAGGATTTTAGTGAGTATTTTTGCATCTATTTTCATGAGGGAGATTGGACTGTAGTTGTCTTTTTTAGTTGTGTCTTTCCCTGGTTTTGGAATCAGTATAATACTTGCCTCCAGAAATGATTTTGGGAGGACTGGTTCCTTTTCAATTTAATTGAACAGTTGCAGGAGTGTAGGGATTATATCTTCTGTAAATTTCTTATAGCATTCAGCTATGAATCCATCAGGACCTGGACTTTTCCTTGTCAACAGGATTTTTAATTATGTTTTGTTTCTCGTTGTCTGTTATTGGCTTATTGAGAGTTGTTATATCTTCTTGATTCAGTTTTGGTAATTTGTACCTTTCAAGGAGTCTGTCCATTTCTGTGTCTTCTATTCTGTGAGCGTAAAGATTCTTGAAGTAGCTCTTAATAATCATCTGAATTTCCACTGGGTCTGTGATGATTTCACGTTTTTCATTACTTATTGCTTGTATTTCAGTTTTTTCTTTCCTCTTTTTGATGAGGTTAGCTAGGGGCTTATCGATTTTCTTTAGTCTTTCTAAGAACCAACTTTTTGATTTGTGGTTTCTTTGAACTGTTTTCTTCATCTCAATTGAATTAATTCCTGCTCTAATCTTTATGATCTCTTCCCATCTTTGAACTCTGGGTTTGGTTTGCTCTTCCTTTTCTAGATGTCAGAGAAGCAACATTAGGGTGTTTATTTGTTCCCATTCTGTTTTCCTAATGTGTGAGTTCACAGCTATGATTTTCCCTCTGAGAACTGCTTTCATTGCATCCCATAAAATATTGATGAATTTCTTGTTTAATTTCATCTGTGACCTATTGATTGATGCATAGGGTATTATTTAATTTCCATGTATTTAGCGGTTTTTTCTGGTTTCTTTTGTCATTTATTTCTAGTTTCATTGCACTGTGGTTGGCTAATATGCATGGAATAATTTCTGTTTTCATGCATATATTTAAGCATGACCTATGGATTAGTATGTGGTCTATTTTATAAAATGACCCATGTGCAGCTGAAAAACAAAAGTGTATTCAGCTGTGGTTGGATGGAACACTCTGTATATGTCCACCAGGTCCATTTGTTTCAAGCTCTGTTTTGCTACTTCTTTGCTAATTTTTTTGTCTGGTTGACCTATCTTTTTGATATAAGAAGGTGTTAAGGTCTCCTGTTAAGATTGTGGTCTTTGATATTAGATTTTTCATGTCCATTAAGATTTGACTTATATAGTTGGGTGCTCCTTTGTTTGATGCATGCATATTTATGAGTGTTACTTCTTCCTCTTGAATTTTTCCCCTAACCAATATATAATGGCCTTCTTTATTTCATTTGATCCTTCTTGGTTTGAAGTTGAGACTGTCTGAGAACAGAATTGCTACCCCTGCTTTTTTCTGAGGTACTGGGTCATGTAGTATTGTTTGCATCCTTTGACTTTAATGCTATGAATGTCTTTTTGAGTTAAGTGTGTTTCTTGTATACAGCGTATTGTTGGGTTTTGTTTCCTAATCCCCTGTGCCAGTCTATTTCTCTTAATTGGAGAATTGAGTTTATTTACATTGATGGTTATAATTGAAATGTGTTAATTTATGATTTTCATGTTATTTACCTGCTGTTCTTTACTCCTTCTTATCCTGTGTTTAATTGTTTGCCCTATTTAGTGGATTCCTTCCATTCTCATTCATGGAATTCTGGTCATTGTGGTCTCTCTCTAGAACATCTTTCAGTAGTCTGTGCAGGGATGGCTTTGTCATCATGAAATTCTTTATTTGTTCTTTGTCATGGAACTATTTCACTTCTCCATAAAACTTGAAAGAGAGTTTGGCAAGTCTGGGCTGGAATTTGTTTTCATAGAGGACTTGAAGAACTCTGCACTATGCTCTCCTTGCCTTCATGCTTTGTGAAGAGAAGTCGGCTATAATTCTGATGGGTTTTCCTTTGAATGTGATCTGCTTCTTTTCTCTAGTCTATTATTCTTGTGTTGGATTTCTGGGATCTTGACTATTATTTGTCTCGGTGTGTTTTTAGCTCAGTTGAAGTTATTTGACATTCTGTGTGTTTTGCTTACCTGAATGTTAGATTGTTTCCTCATATTTGGGAAGTTTTCTGCTATTACTTCTGCCCATATTCTTTTTGTATCACTTGTATTGACTTCTTCTTTCTCATTGCTGCCTATTAATCTCACATTATTCATCTTGGCACCGTCTTGCACGTGATCGATTATTTTTCCTGCATCCTCGTTTTTAAGAGATTCTTTCTCACCTCTTCACTAGCTGCACCAGCGTCCTCAAGATCTGAAGCTCTGTCTTTGCTTTCACTCAAACGGTTTTGTAGACTTGTAATTGAGATTTTAAATTCTTCTATATCTCTTTGACTCTGCTTCATATGATCTATTTCTTTCCTATATTGCTCATTCAAGGAGTATGTCATATTTCTAATCTGCTCTAATTTTTTTATCAATGTCTTCTTTAGAGGAGGCTATTAATTCTTTTCTTGCAGAGTGTTTTCCAAATTGGGTTTCCTCCATATATTTCTGGAATTGATTCTCTACTTCAGATGCCATGATTTCAAAGAATTTTTTTAATGTCAGAAATTATTTCTGCTCTGAGTTCCTCTTTACCTTTCTGCCATTGTTTCTTTGCTTGCGATGCTGTGAATTCATATGTTTCAGCTGGACTGGTGTTCTCTGCGCTTGTTTTGGGTGGGTATTGGGTTTCCCCCATACGTTTCTGGATTTGATTCATTACTTCAGGTGCTATGTATTCAAAAATTTCTTTTTTTATTTCAGGTGTTAATTCTGGTCCTCTATATCTTTCTGCTGTTGTTTCTTTGCTTCCGCCTCTGTTCATTCATTAATTTCAGGAGAACTATTGTCCTCCGCACTTACCATTGGAGGGCTGGAAGCCTGAGATTGCATTTTGCTCCTTGTCTTTGTCATTTTGTATAGCACTGACCTTTGGTGTAGCACTTTGGTGCAGTTACAACCTTAGTGCATAATTAGATTCAGGTGCCAATCTATTAAGTTTGAGATTATCCAGTTATGCCTGGCCTGGATCTAGCTGTTGCATTCAGCTCCTTTTTGCTGCAGCCCTTCTGGCACAACTGTGATCCTGTGGTTCCCTTCTGTTGTGCCCTTGGCCGAGGGAGCACCGTGGAGTGCTGAAGCTCTCCCACAAACTCACCAGGCTGTGCTGGCCTGGATCAGGGACAGAAGAGTTACATTCACTTGGCAGGCTTGGGCGCAGGGGCTCCAGTGTGTTGCAGGGCAGGCCGGGCTGGGGTGGATCAGGGCGGAGAGAGTCTCAGAAATTCTTGCTCGCTCAGAGGTCTTGGAGGCAAGGACTCTGGATCATGCGGCACACAAGGAAGCCGAAAGTTCTCCCACACACTCACCGGCCTGAGCTTGCCTGGATCAGGGGCCAGAAGAGTCACCAAAATCCTGAGTCTCATTTCTGGCCTACAGAGGATAGATAGCACAGACTGGCTGGTTTTGAGCCCCAGAAGTACTGTCATGCACCTCTTCCTGAGGTGACATGTGACAAGTGCTGAGAACCTGCGAGGGCCTCAAAGCATGCACCTGACAGGCCTAAGTGGATCCAACCTCCCTGAGGCCCTCACAGCACTTCCGTGAACTACATGACCAAACTTGTCCATTGCCCAGGGCAGCTGTGTGCCTTGAGGAGAGCAGAGTGATGTCCACCTTCCAATCCTGTGGCAGGTCCCTGATACCTAGCATCCATCTGTGCCTGGCAAGCTCTCCACAGATGTGGCCTCCAGAGGAGCACCAGCTCCATGGGGTGGAGGCACTGTATGTGTTCCTTCATCTTTCTCTGAACCAGCATCCAGAGGGCATTGTTGGAGCAAGGGCTCCAGAGCCATAATCTACATGAAGAAATTAAGGGTGCCTTAAAGGTGAGTCATCTTTAAATCATTGAAGCAAATATTTCAGGGCCTCTGGGTCCCTAGAACAGCTATAAGGAAACAGCAAGCAGCAGGACAGGAGCAGCTTCCCTGGCTCAAGCTGACAGGACCCAGGGATTACTGCAAGGAAAAGACATGCCTGGCAAATGCAAGGTCCTGAGTTTGGTTCCTGGCACAAAAAAAAAAAGCAAAGAAAAAAGGAATTTTTTAATCCTGGTTTGCCAAGAGCACACAAATCAGCAATCTTTACATAAAAGACAGGAAGCCTGCTTCATGTTGCTCAGAATCACTGTCCACCCCCTCAGCTGCTGGAGGGGCACCAACGTTCTCATCAACATGTGCAGCCCTGCAGCCCCACTGTGTCCTGGCCATGTCCTGGCTGTGTCCTGGGCTCCCGCTGCAGAGCTCATCCCTGGCTGTCCATCTTTCTGGCTGTGCCCTTGACCTTGATTCTGGAAATACCAGTTGGTGGCCTGGGGAGTTTTACATTTGCCTGAGGCTCTAAATGGAGCTGGTGTGAATCATAGATTGGGGCAGCTTTGGTACAAAGCTACTCAAGACTGTTCTTGTCCTGAGCCAGCCAAGCCCTCTGCAGTGTGTGGCTGTCAGTACAACTGTGAGGGACTGCAAGGCTGGGCTGGCCATGCAGGGGCTGCTTCCACCCAGGGAAACCCGAGTCTTCAGGGTGCACCTCAGTTGCTTACTTGGAGAAACCTTGACCTTCAGCTTTTATTTTCACGAACAGTATTTAGAGAATGAAGCACCATTGCCTTGCCTGGTGCTAGGCAGGTAAGGAACACATTCTGACAAAATTAGATGACCTGCAGTTGTTCAGAATTGGGGAACCAACATGGTTTTTTACAAGTCAGTCCCCTGAAAGATAACTGAAACTACACAGAAAGAATAAGTGTGTTCTGATGTGGATAACACTCAGCTCTGTAAAAACAAAAGAAAAGCAAACATTCATGGTTGACCCCATCTTCAACTCAAATGAAAAGGAAGAAAAAAATAAGAGATGTTTTCACCAGATAATGAGCAAGGTTTTCTGATAAGTGCAGTACTGAGGTAAAAGAGAAGGAAGATATATGGAAGGAGGACCCTGTGCATTGACTGTCCGAGTCTCTGGCGAGCAGAATCCCACAGGCACCAATGGAGGTCTCCCTGGCCAGGAAGCAAGATGGTCAAGTGCTGGGCTCTGTGTGCTGAGCTGAGGTGACACAGGATCCAGTGGCCACTTAGATGTGCAGAGAAGGTGGGAAGCCAAGAAGATTCCAAAGGGACACCTGCATTGGAAAATAGTGACATGTAATACAGTAATATTCACCATGGACCGAGTGTGTGTTTTGGGACAGGAAGTGGGCTTTTAATGGCATCGTGTCAGCAAGTCATCAAGCTCTGATGAAATAGTCTTATCCCATCCTGCAGATGAAGAAGCTGACACCAGCCACATAGCTCCTTGGTGGTCCCGGTGTGGCCTCATACCAGTAACCGCCACCAGCCTCACCCAGCATGTTTTTTTTAAAAGAAATAATGATGTTTTCATTGGTACGAGGCATGCTTGGCATGAAGTTTCCCAGCCACATCCAATATAACATGAGGGGATCAGACATCATGAGATACCCAGAACCCACTACTCACATTCCAGCCAACTCTTTCTCCCTGTTTTTTGGTGAAACTTGTCACATATCCAGTGAAGCTGAGATTTTGATAGAAAACTTTGGATCCCTACCATCCAGATTTTACCTTTAACATTTTATTGTGTTTACCTTCTCACACATCCCCTCAAATATATATCCCTTTACACATCCTTCAACCCATCTTGCTCTTCAAAATCCCTTTCATGCATTGTCAGTGCTTTTCCCCTAACTGCTTTAGCATAAGTGTTGTCCATTGACCGTGGCACTATTGTTGCTTCCATTTTATGCAAGATTAACATGTAAAGGGATGCACAGGTCATAGATGTGCCTCTGTGTGACCTTTGGCAAGTGCATGCAGACCTAAATTCCTTACAAGACAGCATCAGCGCCACTCCAGGTACTAGGTCATTGCTCTGACCAGTTGGTCTTTCCTTACTTTCTCAGAAGTAGCCACTGATATGATATTTTCCCACCATGGATTCATTTTGCCTGCTAAAGGATTTTTATCTAAATAGAGCTCTACAATAGCCACACAGTATATAAGGCTTCCTTTGGTCAATGTGATGCTTTTGAGGTGTTTTCCAGGGTATCATTTTGGTACTTTTTATTGCTGAGTAGCATTCTATGGGTGGATACACTGTGGTTTGTTTTATTGTTTTTCCTCTTGATGGACACTCGGGTTGGTTTCAGTCTCAAGATCTTATTAATAAATCTGCTATGAAGATTCTTGTACAAAAAAAAAAGATTCTTGTGCAAACTGTTCACAGTAAAATGTTAAAATAAAAATATATTTTTATTTCTCTCGGGAAAACACCTAGGAGTAACAACTTGCTAAGTCATAGATTAAATACCTGATTACTTTTGTTAGAAACTACGGCTTCTTTTCCCAGAATAGTCTTATCTTTGACACTCCCAATACAATGCATGAGAAGTTATGCACACCCATCTTTATGATGTTAGCCTTTCTGTCAGGTGTGTAAGTTTTAATTTGCACTTCTCTGGTGACTAATGAAGTTGAACAATTTTTCATGTGTTATTGGTCCCAAGTACATCACTTTTATGAAAGGTCTACCAAAGCCTTTGACATTTTTAATTGGCTTGTTATTGAGTTGTACAAGCACTTTACACACAGATCTATTGCTAGATATATGTTCAGTAATAGTTTCTTCCATTCTGTAACTTTCTTATTCATGTAACAATGTTTTGATGAACAGAAATTTTTAACTTGGTACATTTAATTTATCAATATGTTAGAGTTACTGTTTTCTGTGACCTGCATATGAATATTTTGCCGGTTCCCATATCTTTTTTTTTTTTTTTTTTTTTTTTTGTCTTTTTGAGATAGGGTCTCACTGTGCAGTTCAGGCTGGCCTTAAGCTCACTTTGTAGCTCAGGCTGGTCTCGAACTCACAACAATCCTCCTGCCTCAGCCTCCTGAGTGCTGGGATTACAGGCCTGCGCCACCACGCCCGGCAAGGTTCCCATATCTTAAAGATATATTTTTCTTTTAAAGGCATTGGAGCCTTACCATTTACATTTAAATCATTTTTGGTTATGATATCAAATAGGATTGAGCTTAATATTTGTCCAAACAGATATCCAGTTATTAAAATTCAGTCATTTGTTGAAATCACTTTCTTCTCACCATTGGATTGCTTTGGCAGCTTTACCAAGAGTTGAATGACGATACAGTATATTGATGAGTCTATTTCTGGACTTCACTGTGTCAGTTTATCTCTGTGCCAACTGCACATTCTTATTTTCTAGTGAGTCTCAGAGTCAAGTACTGTAAGTTCTTCAGCTGATTTTGTTTTCTGGGTTTTTTTTTATTTCTAAGTCAGTTTTAACATTAGCTTGAGAGTATTTACCCAAGAGCCTGTGGAATTTACTTTTAGGGCTGCATGGAAGCTACAGATCCATTGGAGAGAATATGTGTTTAATGATATGGAGTCTTCCAATCCACAGACATCATGCACTTATTTGCTTAGCTCTTTAATTTGTTTAGGCAGTGCTTTATGTAGTTTTTAGCATAGAAGCCTTTGTGTGCAACCCAGAAAGTTTGCTGAGTGGTTGAGGTCCCACAACCACCTTATCTGTTTAGTGACTCCTTCAAAGCATTCAAGGATTCAGAGGCAGTCAAATTTGCCACAGTGGTTTATTTCAACATCAGAAGAGGAAGAGCAGATTCAGCAGATTCTGGAGAAGACCTTGCCATGGCTTCCACTATCCTTCCAAAAGCTGCATGTGCAGCATTTTCATCTAAGGTCATGGTAGCAAAATGATGCTTGGGCCCAGAGTAGGCACAGTCTGACAGCCGAGCACTGAGTGCTCAGGTTTAACTAGCACTCTGGGCCAGATACTCACTCACAACAAGGAGACAACATGGTTACACATGTGGGCTTGGCTTGGGTTTTGGGCATTCATCTCTAAAAAGGTTTGTCACCTCTGCTCTAGGGACTCAGAGTCTATGATTCATATTTGTATTCAGCTCAAAATAGTTTGCCAACTTCCCTTTTGATTTCATTGGTCCAAGATATAGTTATAAATTTATTGTCGTCGCTGGTATTTTAAATATTTGGAGAGTTTATTGAAATTCTTCTGTTAATAGTTTCTAATTTAATTCAATGTGATCAGAGAACACACTGTGATTTAAAAGCTCTTCAATTTATTGAAACAGTATATGGGCTCAAGGTCTGTTTCAGTCCAAGTTCAAAATCACTTCAAGAGTGTGTATTCTCTCTTCAGATGGAATATTCTGCAAGTATCTATACATCAAAGTGATCATCACGTGCTTTATCTCTTTCTTTCCCCACATTCTTTTTGTTTTAAGGAGGGAAAAATCAGGGCTAGCCAAATAGCTCAATGAAACACCCTGTAGACCCTTACTTAAAATACAAAAAAAGGAAAGAAAAACTGCAAAACAAGGTAAAAGAAGGGTAATGGTGGCTAGTACAGTATGTATTGTTATCTTCAAATTGCTCAAAATACAACATATAGGCATTTAACTGTCCAAACAATATTAGCACAAACCTTTTCCATGAACTATGAGAAACTAGTAATATAACTATCATAATTACACACACACACACACACACACACACCTTTCCCCTTTCTTCTTTTCTCTTTTTCCCCATCCCATTTGCTCTTTCCATTTGAATAGTTTTTTCCCATTTTGCAATATCTATTGTAGATTTTAGACCATTTTTCCTCTTTCTGTTTCTCACAACAGAGAGACAACATGTTTATACATGTGAGTCTGATTTATTTTACTTATGAATGTGGTTTTGAGAGTTGCATCCATTTCCCTATAAAAGTCTCTAGTTTATCCTGCTTTATGGGTGTATAGTACTTCATCCTATGAAAAGACCACATCTTTTTATTAGCTCCTCGGTTGACAGACATTTGGGTTTGCATGTCCATCATTTTCTTCACTAAATGTATTGTTTCCAAGATCTAGCTATTACAAATGGTGTGGCTATGAACATAGGTGCACAGCTATCACTGTAGTATGATGTTTTAATAGTTCTGAGAAGATACCCACCAGGTAAATATGTGAGTATGGGACCTTCAATCCCTGTACTGATCTCCAAGTGGCTGCACAAATCTGCACTCCACAAACAGTGGAGAAGTCTTCCTTTTCCCCCCATCCTTACCAGTATTTGTTATTGGTTGATTTCTTGATAATAACCATTTTTCTGGTATGGGGTCAGATGGAATCTCAGTGTTGTTTTAATTTGCATTTCTCAAATGACCAATGATCTTAAACATTTTTTCATGTATTTATTTGCTGTTTCCATTTCTTTATCTAAGAAAGTATATATTCATCTCAGATGCCCAGTTTTGGATTGGGTGTTTGGATTTGAGAGGCCTGATTTTTTTGAGTTTTTTATATGTTCTCGATAGTAATCTTTTATCTGAGGAACAGCTGGCAAACATTTATTCCTACATTATGGATTATTTGTTCATTCTGTTGGTGGTTTCTCTTGCTGTGCAAAAGCTTTTTCATAAGATGATATCCCAGGGTTGATTCTTTGTGATAGTTCCTGTGTCATCAGGGTTTTATTCATGAAGTCTTTGCCTCTGCCAAGGTGTTCAAGAGTTCTACCTGTTCTCTCTTCCAGCATATTTAATGTTTATGTTACAATATTTAGGTCTTTCATCCATTTTGAATTTAGTTTTAATGCATGATGAAATATATGGGTCTAATTTTAATCTTTTGCATCTATAGAGCCAACTTTTTCAGCACCATTTGTTAAAGAGCCTTTCTTCACTGAATGTATTTGGCACCTTTGTCCAGGTAAGGTGACTGAATATGCTAGAGTTGTTTCTGCTTATTCTGATCTGTTCCTTTCATCTTTGGGTCTGCCTTTTTTTGCCAGTACTATGCTGATTTTATCATGGTAGCTTATATAGTATAATTTCAAGTCAGGAATTGTAATGTCCACTGCTTTGCCTTTACTGTCCACAAATGCCTTTGCTATTCTAGGTCTCTTCTGGTTCCAAACTAATATTAGAGTAGTTTTCTTTAACTATGTGAGGTATACTGTTGGAATTTTGATTGGAATTGAATTAAATTTGTATAATAGTTTTGGAAGTATGACCATCTTCATTATGTTGGTTCTTTCTAACCAAGAACATAGGGTATCTTTTGATTTTCTGATATATTCTACAATCTCCTTTTTCAGAATACTGTAGTTTTCATTGTAGAGGGCCTTTACTTCCTTTGTTAGATTTAATTCATAGATGTTTCATGTTTTGAATGCTATTATGAAAGGTGTTGTTTCTTTAATTTCTTGCTCAGTGAATTTGTTATTGATGTACAGGAAGGCTATTGATTTTTGAGTGTTGACTTTGTATCCAGCTTTAAATCTAGCAAGTTTTAATGGAGTTTTTGTGGTCTTCTATGTAGAATATCGTGTCATTGGCAAATAATGATAATTAAACTTCTGCCTTTCCTATTGTTATTCCTTTCATTTGCTTCACTTTTCTAATTTCCCTGCATAACGTTTGCAGGACTATGTTGAATAAGAGGGAAAACAATGGACTTCCTTGACTTGCTCCTGATTTTAGAGTAAAAGTTTTTAGGTTTCATCCATATTGTATGATTTAGCTGTTGGTGTGTAATAGATGGCTTTTATCATATTGAGATAAAGACCATATGTTCTGTACGGGGGTTATAAGGAATGGGTGCTGGACTTTATCAAAAGCTTTTTCTGGATCTATTGAAATAATCATGTGATTTTTGTCCTTGGTTCTGTTGATAGGGTATATTACATGTATTGATTCACCTATGCTGAAGTATCCCTGCATCCTTGGGATGAATCCCTCTTGGTCATAGTATATAATCTTGATTTGCTGCATTCAGTTAGCAAGTATCTTATTGAAAATTTTTGCATCTGTGTACATGAGGGAGATTGGTCTGTAGTTCTCTTTCTTAGCTGTGTCCTTCTCCAGCTTGTGTATCAGAGTAATACTTTCTTCCAGGAATGAATTTGGGAATATTGCTTCTCTTACAATTTCAGTTAAGAGTTTGAGAAGAAGTCTGATTTACTTCATTTATCAGTACATTCTCTAGTTGTATCCATTTACCTATAAAAGCCTCAAATTTATCTTTTTTTTTATAGCTAATACTCCATTGTGTAAAAATACCACATGCTTTTTATCCATCCCTCAGTTTGGGTTGTTTACAAGATTTAGCTATGACAAATTGCATTGCTATAAATATGAGTGCACATATATCGCTGTGGTATGACATTTTTAGTTCTTTTGGAAAAATACCTAGGAGAGGAATAGCTAGCTTAAATGGGACCTGTAATCCTAGCTTTTTGAGAAATCTCCCACACTGATTCCCATAATGGTTGTACCAGTCTGCACTCCCACTAACAATAGAGAAGAGTTCATTTTTAGCTGTAGCCTCTCCAGCATTTGTTATTGGTTGACTTCTTGATGATAGCCATTCTTTCTCAGGTAAGATGGAATCATTGTGTTCATTTGCATCTTTTGAATGACCAAGGTCATTAAACATTTTTTCACATATTCATTTACTATTTGTTTTGTTTGTTTGTTTGTTTGTTTTTGTCATTTTGAGATAGGGTCTTGCTAAGCAGTTCAGGCTGGCCTTGAGCTCACTTCGTAGCCCAGGCCTGTCTTAAACTCACAACAATCATCCTGTCTCAACCTCCCATGTCCTGGGATTATAGGCATGTGCCACCACACCCAGCTCATTTTCCATTTGTGTTTCTTCATTTGTGAAGTGTATATTCATCTCAAATGCCCATTTTTGGATTGAGTCAGTTTTGGAGGCCTGATTTTTAAAAATTTCTTTATATGTACTAGATAGTAGTCCTTTGTCTGAGGGATAGTCAGCTATACTTTTTTTCCCAATTTGTGGATTTTCTGTTTACTTTGTGGTGATTTCTTTTGACATGTACAAACTTTTCAAAAAGATGAGACCCCCATTTGTTGATTCTTTGAAGCATTATCTATACAGTTTTATTTTTGTTCATAAAATCTCTACCCCAGTATCTTTTTTTTTTTTTTTTTTTTTTTTGGTGGAACTAGGGATTGAACTCAGGCCCTTGCCAGGGAAGCACTTATTCTACTGAGCCATCTCCCCAGCCCTACCCCAGTATCTTGAAGATTTTTACTTACTTGCTCCTCTAGAATTCATTTTTCAGTTTTAGTAATTAAATGTTTGATCCATTTTGACTGTAATTTAGTGCATGGTGATAGACATGAGTATAATTTTAGCCTTTGACATGTGAGAAGCCAGCTTTTCCAGCACCATTTATTAAAGCAGGTATCTTTCTTCCAGTGAACATGTTTGGCTCCTTTGTCAAAGGTGGCTGACTGTATTTGTGTTGTATCTGTCTTCTAATCTGTTTTGTCAACTTTCAGGCCTTGTTTTTGTTTGTTTTGTTTTTATTTTTTCTAGTTTTTCTAGTACAATGTTGATTTTATGACAGTAGCTTTGTAATATAATTTCAAGTCAGGGATTGTGATGCACCCTGCTTCTGCTTTGTTGTCCAGTTTTGCTTTAACTATTCTAGGTCTCTTTTGATTCTAGATGAATTTTAGGAATGTTTCCTCCAGATCTGTGAGTTATTTTAATCAAGATTGTGTTGAATCTGTACAGCAATTTTGAGAGTATGGCCATCTTCACAGTATTAGTTCTTCCTATTCATAAGCAAAGAATATCTTTTCATGTTCTATACTTGTCTTCTGTCTCATATCAGAGTTCTGTAGTTTTTACTTCGTAGATCTTTTACTTCCTCTGTTAAATTTATTTCTAAGTATTTTATTTTTGGATGTTATTGTGAAAGATGTGGTTTCCCTGGTTTTTCTCTCAGTGTGTTTCTTGCTTGCATATAGAAATGTTAATGATCTTTGAGTGCTGACTTTGTATCCTGCTATCCTATTGAATTTGGTTATTAAATCGAGAAGTCTTGGTGAAGTTTTTGGGATCTTCTGTGTAGAGTGTCATGTCATCTGAATAATGATAATTTCACTTCTTCCTTTTCAATCCTTATTCCTTCTATTTCTCTCTCTTGTCTATTTGCTCTGGTTAATGTTTTCATAATATATATTTAGTAAGAGTAGTGACAATGAGATCCTTATCTTATTCTTGATTTTAAAGTGAAGGCTTTCAAATTTGTCCATTTTTTAAGATGTTGGCTAATGGCTTGTCATTTCGATATTCGTTAGGGGTTTTATCATAACTGAGTGTTGGACTTCATCAAAAAAGCTTTTTCTGCATCTATTGAGATGGTCATGTGATTTTGTCCTTGGCTCTGTTGATGTAGTGTATTGCATTTATGGATTTTCATATATTAAACCATCCCTATATTCCTGGGATGAATGCCACTTGGTCATAATGTATAATCTTGATGATTTGCTGCATTCTGTTTGGTAGTATTTTATAGAAGATTTTTCTATCTATAGTCATGAGGCAGATTGGCCTGTAGTTCTCTTTTTTGGTTAGGTCTTTCTTTGGCTTTGGTGTCAGAGTAAGACCTTTCGTCCAACAATGTTAGGAAGAAATGCTTCCTTTCAATTTCCCCGAACAATTTGAGAACAATTGGCATTAATTTCTAAGTTTCTTGTAGAATTCAGCTATATATCATCAAGACCTGGGCTTTTCTTTGCTGGTAAATTTTTAATTACATGTTCAATTTCATTAACTTATTTTGAGTTATTCAGAATTTTTATATCTTCTTGCTTCAGATTTGGTAATGTTTATGTGTCTCCGAATATGTCTATTTCTTCTGTTTTACATCCAATGAGCATAAAAATTTTCAACATAGGCATTGATGAATTTCTATAGTATCTATAGTGATTTTAATTTTTAAGGAGAGTACAAGATACTATTAAAACAAAAGAATCATAAGTGGTACGGACAAGGAGATGGCTCAGTGCAATCAGCCCTTGCTTGACAAAATAAAATCAATTTCACTGTATCTGTTGTAATGCATAGTGTTGTCTTCCAAGTAGTTATTCATATCACATGATATATGCATGCAAAATTGGAAGAAAAAAGAAAAGAAAAAGAACAAACAATTGAAAAAAAGGAGACAAAACAAATTAATTGAAGAGGATTTGAGAAAATGGGAAAGGTATTCAGTTCAAAGGTATTCTTCCTCCTGTGTAGGAAGAACCAACTTTGTGAAAATGGCTATACTCCTAAAATAGTTATACAGATTCAATGCAATCCTCCTTAAAATACCATTAGTATACCTCGCAGATCCAGAGAAAACTTTCCTAAAGTTCATTTGGAACCGGAAGAGACCCAGAATATCAAAAGCAATCCTGGGAAACAAAGGAAAGGTAGGAGATATCACCATCCCTGACTTGAAATTATACTACAAAGCTACTGTGATAAAATAAGGATGGTACTGACATAGAGACAGACCTGAGGATCAGTGGAGCAAATTAGAAGATGCCAACACAACTCCAAATACACTCAGCACCTTATCTTTGCTAAGGGGGCCAAACATGTTCACAGGAAGAGAGCTGCTTTAATAAATGGTGCTAGAAAAACTGACTTTCCATGTGTCAAAGGCTGAAATTAGATTCATGTCCATCATCATGCACTAAATTACAGTCAAAATGGATCAAAGATTTAAATATTGAAATATAAACACTAAATCCCCTGGTGGAAAATGTAGGTAGAGATCTTTTTTTTTTCACTTTATTTTTTGTTTGTTTTTATTTCTTAAATTTTTTATTCATTTTAATGAGAAAAAGATAGCAATGAGACAGTTTCAAAACAGGTTAGTAGGACAGTTACAATAATTAATACATTGCATATTGTTGTCTTTGTAGTAGTTATTCAGAGGACAAGATGTAGACATGATATCTTTTCTGCATACTAATACAAACCTTTCTTCTCATTGACCTAAGAGAAAGTAGCTGTATATCTATCCTATTTAATATATAAGTATATATTTCTTCACTACAGAATGATCTTTTATTTATATACCCTTTTTTGTTTTGTTTTGCCAGAGATGGGTGTTCCATTGTGTTAGAGAAGCTGTATTTGAAGAAGTCTTTAAAGGACCTTTTCATAGTTGATGTCAATTCAAATATTTTAGGTACTTGAATTCAGCAAAATAACCCAATATAGTCCAATGGTCCATAATAGCAGTGGGTTATCATC
Source organism: Ctenomys sociabilis (assembly GCA_004027165.1). Classification (NCBI taxonomy): domain Eukaryota; kingdom Metazoa; phylum Chordata; class Mammalia; order Rodentia; family Ctenomyidae; genus Ctenomys; species Ctenomys sociabilis. Next base: position 50,269 of record PVKA01010085.1, on the reverse strand, counting down.
AGAACTGGCAACTGTCAGAAGTTGTTGACTTAAGCTTTTAAAGCTCAGCATATTAATATGGCACTACTTTTTATACCTCATGATTACACTTTTCTGCTGGATGGTGAAGACCAAGTTAAAGCAAGACCTATATAACTAAAAATATAGCTTTTGTGTCTGACAAGGTCAGTCAGATCCCTTCAGAATTTACCCTGAAACCACATATAGCACCTTGTAGTTCTTTTGTCAATGTCAGCCATCTGAATGAGTCATGGCCATTGCTTTACCAATTTGATCTCTGTGAAAGCCTGAGAGACTTTGTTCGCTCTAGGTGACGCTCCTTAGGCACACTATACATCATTGATCACTTTCCTCTGTGGCCCCATAATATTGTAGGTAGAAATCTTAAAGACTGCAGTAAGTAGAGAGTTCATGAACAGAAACCACATGACATGAAACACTGCAAAGAATGAATAAGTGAGATCTTTTTGAAAACTTTCTGCACTTCAAAGGAAATCTCCAACAGAGTGAAAAGAAAACCCACAAACTAGAAACAATTATGGCCAACTGTCCCTCTGACAAATGCCTTCTATCTAGAACATATAAAGAACTTAAAAAAATTAGGCCCCCCAAATTCAAAGACCCAGTCCAAAAATGGGTATCTGAGATGAATGAATCTTCTTTTCACATGAAGAAATATAAATGGCAAGTAAATATATGAAAAAACGTTCAACATCATTGGTCATTGGAGAAATGCAAATTAAAACAATACTGAGATTCCATCTCACCCCAGAAAGAATGTCCAACATCAAGAAGTCAGCCAATAACAAATGCTGGAGGAGCTGTGGGGGAAAAAGTACCATTCTCCACTGTTGGCCAGAGTCCAGACTGCCACAACCACTATGGACATCAGTGTGGAGATCTCTTTAAAAGCTAAAATTGGAGATCCCATTCAACCCAGCTTTTCTTCTCCTGGGTATTTTTCCAGAAAAACTGAAGATATCATACTACAGTGATGTATGTGCACCCGTGTTTATAGCAGTGCAATTTGTCATAGGCAAATCTTGGAAACAACTCAGATGCTTATCAAATGAGGAATAGATAAAGAAAATGTAGTATTTTTACACAATGGGGTATTACTCAGCTATAAAACAAGCTAAATTTGGGGCTTTTATAGATAAATGGAAACAACTAGAGACCATACTCTTAAGTGAAATAAATCAGACCCACACATGTGAATATTTTATGATTGGTTTCCTTAGGGTGAATACCTGCAAGAGAAAATGGAGTATGAGGGGTAAGATAGATACTGGGAAAAGGGAATGAACTTACTCAAAACGATCTATAATAATTTTGCCTTTTTCATTCCTTATCGCATGAATTTGAATTTTTTTTTTTTTGGATAAGGTTTGCTAGAGATTTATTGATTTTATTCTTTCAAAGAACTGACACTTCTTTGATTCTTTGTATTGTTATCTTCTTTTCCATTGTGTTAATTTCTTCTCTGCTCTTTACAATTTCCTGCCTTGTTCAGGCTTTGGGCTTGACTTGTTATTCTCTTTCTAGATGCTTGCAGTGCAACATAAGGTTATTTGGGCTTATTTGGTTTTCCTCATGTGAGAATTCACCACTATAAATTTCCCTATTATGAATGCTCTCAATGTATCCTACAGGTTCCAGTAAGTTGTATCTGTGTTTTGTTTGATTCTTCTTCAATTTTATGTTACCCATTGATTGTTCATGAGGGTGATTTTTAATGTCCATGTGTTTATGGAGCTTTTATGATTTCTTTTGTCAATAGTTTCCAGTTTCATTGCACTATGGTCAGACAACATTTATGGGATAATTTTAATTCCTTTGTATTTACTTGAAAGTATATGGTCTATCATGAAGAACATCCTGTGTACAGCTGAGAAGAATGTGTTGTCATGTTCTTGGGTGGAATATTCTGTAAAGGTCTACTAAGTCTATTTCTTCACAAGTTTGGTTTGGTTGTTACTTCTTTGCTGATTTTTGCCTACTTGTTCTATCAATTTGTGACAATGGACTGTTAAAGTCCCCCATTACAATTTTATTGTTGCTTGTTTGATTTTTCATCTCCCTTAAAATTTGTCTTACGTAGGTGGTGCCGCTCCATTGAGTACATATGTATATATAGTTATGGTTGTTATTTCTTCCTCTTGGCAGTTTTCCCCTAACAAGCATGTGGTGACCTTCTTTATCTTGTTTAATCATTCTTTTTTTTTTTTTTTTTTTTTTTTTTTTTTTAGACAGGGTCTCACTGTGCAGTTCAGGCTGGCCTTAAGCTCACTTTGTAGCTCAGGCTGGTCTCGAACTCACAACAATCCTCCTGCCTCAGCCTCCCTAGTGCTGGGATTACAGGCATGCGCCACCACGCCTGGCTTGTTTAATCATTCTTGATCTGAAGTTCACATTGTCAACAACCAGAATAGCTATCCCTGCTTTTTTCCTGCATTTCTGTCACATGGAGTTTTTATCGATTCTTCCAGTCTGCTTGTTTTGATTGGTAATTTCAGGTTGATTACAACTTATATGTATTGGCTTATGTTCATCATGTTATTTTCCTACTATAAGATCTCTACTTTTCCCCTCTATTTAACTGCTTACTCTGCTTGCTGTTCTTTTCTGTTGTTGTTCCTGAAGTTGTGGTCATTTTGATTTTGTATCTTTTTAGCATATCTGTCAATACTCTGTCGGTTTGGTTTGACAGTCATTAATTTCTTCAGTTGTTCTTTGTCGTGGAAATATCTCTCTCCATTAAATTGGATAGATAGTTTTTCAAGGTACATCAATCTGGACTGGAAGTTGTTTTCTGTTGGAACCTTGAGTACTTCACTCCAAGCCCTTCTTGATTTGATGGCCTGTGTTGAGATATCTGCTGTGATTTTGATGGGCTTTCCATTCTAGGTGATCTGTTTCTTTTTTCTACCGGCCCCTCTATCAGCTTTTAATATTCTATTTTGCTAAATTTTTAGGATCTTTATTATGTGTCTGGGTGTAGATTTCTTTTGATTATGGCTAGCTGGAGTTATATATGCCTCATGTATCTGTATGTCACATTCTTTTCCCATGTTAGGGAAATTTTCTGCTACCTCTTATGCAAATAATATTTTTGTTTCATTTGTGTTGACTCCAGTTGTTTTGTTGATTCCTATTAGCCATATATATATATATATATCAGTTTGTAGCAGTTTGTATGTCAAATTTCTTTTTCCTACCAGAGAAGTTTGTGCCATGACATTATATATATATATATATATATATATATATATATATATATGTGTGTGTGTGTGTGTGTGTGTGTGTGTGTGTGTGTGTGTGTGTGTGTATAATTTGTGCTATCTCCTGCTTTTTTGTTGACTTCAATCAATCTTGTTATTTGTCTTTGTATCATCTAACAGTTGCTGGGTTAATTTCTCATGGTTCATTGTTATTTTTAAGAAATCTTACATTCCATAATTGTTAAACACAACGCTGTCTTCTATGTCTGAGACCCTGTCCTTAAATTGTCTTATCCTGCTTTGGAACTTCCAATGGAATTTTATTCTTCTGGATATCTGTTTGAATCTGCTTTATGGATTCCATTTTTCCCCAATGCCGAACACTTATACCTTCTATGATTTTCTTACACTCCTCTAGTTTTTTAAAATGCATATCTTCTCTAGAGTCCGTAAGCATGGCATTCATTGTGGACACCATCACTGCTGTTATTTGAGAAATTATTTCTGATTTGAGTTTTCTAGTCTCATTCAGTTGCTTTGTCATTACCAAAGAGGTCAGTTTGGTGGCTATCAGACTGTCCACCTGCTTGCCCTCTGGGTTTGCCTTTTATGAACTAGATGTCTGGGATTGTATCATGTTTAAGTGTTTTAATATTTTTTCTTTTATTTCTTATTTTTAAGTTTATTTCCTGGGGTGATTCTTATAAATCCCTATGGTGGATTGTATTATTGCTTATATTCAGAATCTTTGAAAGATGAATACTTCTCCAAGGTATCTTCCAGGTGTAGCTGGTCTTTTTATTTTGAATCTGTCACAGATCCTACCTCTTCAATTTGTTGAGGATGAGAAGTTGCTGCCTGCTTGGCTCAGCCCCTGGTTCTTTGGCATTGTGCCACAGTATTTTCTATGACTCTTAGTAAATCTCAGTCTTGGAATGCCATGGAGAGTAGATTTTTAAAGTAATTATGTCTTTTTTGACTAAAGTGGCACCATCAGCAATAACAATAGCATCAAACAGCCTAGAAAATAACAAACATCTCACCACTAATTTTCTACCTTTAACTGTATGGACTAGATTTGTCATCATGTAACAAAATCTAAAACAAAATAAACTAGAAAATTATGTGCAGTATAGAAGTCCTTAATATGTCAATTTTTCTCCTTAGGGTTTAAAATTTAAAAGGGGAGAAAATAAGAGACATAGACGAAGACAAAGAAGTTAGAAGCAAGGCTCAGGGGAATCACACTATTTTTGGGAAACTGATGCAGAAGAATGGAAGGAAAGAGTGAAGGAAGAGATAGGAACAGAACAAGAACCACAAAGAGGCTAGATAGTACCTTTGTATTCATATTAAAAACAAGATCAAACAATGAAACAGAACAAGCAAACAGAAAACAAAAAACCATAAGAACAAAAAGAAGGGAGAGAAAAAAAAATGTCCATTTCCAGGTTTAGATATCACTGTTAGACCACAAATGGAAACAGAGTCCCTATCTGTTCAAATCTATTGTAGCAAGCCAGTGGTACCTATTTGGTGGGGTAGTAGGTAAAGTCAGCAAGCCTATACCTTCTGATTAAGACCAGATCAATTCAACTTGCAGCCATCAGCATACATTTTGCAATTATGAGCCTAGCTGGGAGCTGCTAGATGGGGCCAGCAGCCACTCCAAGCTCTGAGTTCCATCAGCCCTTCTTCAAGATGGCTCCATAAGCACTTCCTTGGCAAGTCCAAGGGCCTGAGTTCAATCCCTAGTTCCACCAAAAAAAAAAAAAAAAAAAAAAAAAAAAGATGGTTTCTAGCCAATTGCTCTCTTGCAAGGGCCTAAACTCGCAGCACTCACTGCCAGCTAGTGCAGACCTTCAATCCACTGCTCCCCTCCATGGCTGTGTCTCTCTATGCAGGGTTCTGGGGCCACCAGTAGTCACTGTGTCTGCAGGACTGAATCTCTCATCTTGTACAGAGTCCCGTCTCAGGAAGAAGGTGCCACTGACTACCTCCTTCTTCCTTGAAGTTTCTGTATTCACCTTTCTGTGGGCTTCAATTTGTGCTCAGTTCCTTCCTGGGCCCAGGGGACTCACTTATCCCTTTCTTGTGTCCCTTATGTTGCTATATTGCAGCATTTGATGGCAACATTCAGAAAGGCTCTTTGCTGCTTACACCTCCACCATCTTGGTGCTTTCCATGTGCTTTATCTTACCTGTATTTTCCCCCAGTGTCTTTCTAGTTCTAACAAGTGCTGAATGAATGTTAACATCCACGATGATGATAGTAGACTTGTCTATTTTCACTTTAATTTTATTAATTTTTGCTTTCTATGTTTTGAAACTGTGTTATAAGTAATGTGCATGTATTCATGATTATATCTTTATGATTCATTAACTCATTGTTATAAAATGCACCTCTTTAATATCTGGATACGCTCTCACAGATTTCCATTTATTGTTGACATAACCCATCCTGTTTTCTTATATTTATTAGTTTACATGGTATCTCTTTTCCCATCTGTATATATTGGGTCTATGCCTTTTATGTTGCATTTCTTGAGCTGAGCATATTAAGTTTCTTTCATTCTTTATTCATTTATTTACCAGTGCTGGTGATTCAACCTGGGGCCTTCGTATTATACTACATCCTCGGACATCCCACCCCCACTTTTTCTTTTGGGACAAGGTCTCTCCATTTGCCCAGTATGGGCTCTGATTTTCTCTTCTCCCTCCGTCTGTGAGAGTGCTGGGACTCTAGGGTGGTTTCTCTGTTTTTTGTTTTGTTTTTTTGTTTTTTTAATTTAGGACAGAGTCTACAGGATGTACAGGGTTTCACCACATAGATCAGACTCATAGTGATTCTCCTGTTTTCAGCCTCCCAAAATGCTGGGATTATAGGCACACACCACCACATGCAGTCTTATCTCTGCTTCTTAATTGGAATCTTTGTCTCACTAACATGTAATGTAGTTTTTGATATAGTCAGACTCAAGCTTAACATTTAATCATTTGTTTTTTATTTTATTTTTGTGTCTCTTTATACAGACCATCTTTCCCATTATATGAATTTTTTTTAAATGTTGCATTATCCATTGGCTTTTTAGTCAAATCTCTGCATGTCTTAATGGTTTTCCTAAGAATCACCATCTTTAACCTAACAGCATCAACATCCATTACCCTACCTTTGTGCCAGTGTGTGTGAAGCTTAGAAACCATGGCAATCATAAGTCCATTCACCACCTATCATTTATGCTGTATTTTTCATGTATATTCCATCTCAATACTTGACAAACATAATGATGTAGTGGTGTGATTTTTTTTTCCCTTTAACATGCATATGTTTTACCAAAATGAAGAGAAAGTTTCTTGTGTGCCTGCAATTCCTGAGCAGTTGCTCTCCCCAGAACTGCCATGGTGAGAAGGCAGCATGCATGTTTGTTCTGTCCTTTTGCTTTCCAGCTGGATTCTGGACCTTCCAGCAAATGTCCCAACCCCTTGGCCTCAGCTGCAACCTTCTGTGATATCAGTAAAGGCCACAGCTGCCCGAGAGTGACAGCCAAAGCCAATGGTCTCCCACACACCCACCTCAGCCCTCAACTCTCCTACTCTTGATATCGCAAGTGTTAGTGTGGCTTTTCAGACCCCGGAGCAGTCCGCAGAGTATGTGGCCGTTTGATGATCCAAGCATGATAGTCGCTGTGTATGTGCCACAGAGCTGGCTGTGGCCTGTGCCCAGCTGTGTCTCTGTGGCCTTCTACAGGCAGCTGTTTAGAAGGGTCACGACTAATAGCCTGGGTTCTTACTACCTAGTTTCTGTCCAGAAATGGAGCTGCCTGTAGTGGCCAAGGGGGTGTGCTCTGTGGACAAAGGCTCTTCACACACAGCCCGGCAGGGACACCCTGGGCAGACAGGTGGGCTTTTCTGAATTGCCCTGACACTGTTATCTAGACAAGACCAGAACTTCAGCAAAAAAGCATTCTAATTTCTACTTTCAGCCATGACTCTTAAATAGGTTTTTCTGGTATATTGTCAACATAATAGTACCAGTGCCTTTAAAGTAAAATTGGGATAAAGGAAACCTTTAAAATGAGAATGGCTCCTCACTTCCTGTCTAGATCCCTGCCATCAGCCAGGCCACTCCAAAAGATTAAATCTTCCCATCATGTCCTCCTACAGCCAGTTTGTCACCGTGACACATAACCAGCATGTCTGACTCCAAGAGGAGGTTAGGTGCCGCATTCTAGGAGTATCACCTTGCTCTTGCATGGGCTTGGGTGGCATTTTTTACTGTCTAGCCAGTAAAGAAAAATCTGCTCTTGTCACATGTGTTAGTTAGAGTTCTCTAGAGAAACAAAATCAATAGGAAAAAAGAGATGAGATATAGATGCAGATATAAATAAAACAGTGCAGGCGATCAGAGGGGATCAGAGGCTAGATGGTCCATGGGGGCTGTCTGCATGCTTGGAGCCCAGAGGCCCAGGAGCTATTTGTGTCACAGAGTAAGAGTGATCAGGAATGCAGCACCAGTCTGAGACCAAAGGCCTGAAGCTCCCTGGAGAATTGCTGTGTGCATCTGTGCTGATAGTTTGGCAGAGCTGGAGTCTGATATCTGCAGGTGTTGAAGATAGCAAATGACACAGCTACTCAAGGAGAGCAGAGCTTTGCAAAGTGCAGGCTGACTTCCTCCTCCTTCCCTTCTGTTCCATCAGTCCATCAGGCTGCCTGGCTCCAGGATGGGATGCTCACAATGAGGGTGGGTCTCATCAACATGCTGGCCTCCATGCTGGTCATCTCTGGGGACACCCATGGGCATACTCAGAAGCGTGCTTCACTGACCTGCTGGGTGTTTCTCAATCCAGTTGCAGTCATGAATAATGGTCTTGCCACTTGGTTCATACACCTTTTGTGGAACACAGGGCAGTCTTGTATCCTAGTATTTCCCATATCAGCCCTGAGACCAGCATCTGGAATAAGGAGTGACAGCAGGTGTAACTTGAGGTTGTTTAGGCTGAAGTTTGTGAATGTCCTCAGTTTACCTTTTCATATCTCAGATCCCCCACTCTGGGGGACCTCTGCCTTTTTCCTGCCTGCCCCCAGACCCTGGATGACCCTTGCACATAGGATCCACTCAGCCAACACTGAAGGAACAAACTTGCCGTAAGGGCATCTCTTCTGTTACCTCTCAGGCAGTAGATGTGCTGTATAAATTCAATTTTGCTCAAACTCTCTTGTTTGTCGAGCAGGAGCAGCAACAATGGCAGCAGAGAACAGTTCTGTCTTCCTTGTGTTGCATTCAGGCTATCCACTCAGGATGGGTATAGTACTCATACCCATAATCCCAGTAGTACTCACACCTATAATTCCAGTATCTCTCACACCCATAATCCCAGTGGATTATGGGTTAATACAAACTCTAGAAGTCTGCCCCATGACTGCATGAGGCTTTGGGGGACAACCAGAGACAAACCATAACATATTGAGAGACCCAATGCACTGAGAGACCTGATGCACTCAGCCGTGGTCCTGAGCATCACTGCCTTCTCATGATAATCAGAATGCACATGAAGTCCTGACACATCCTGAGCAGTATAGTGACACTGTCGGGGACCAGCATTACAGGTGTTGCAAATGTCAGGTTTTTGTAATTGCTTCTCTTGACAAAAGGTAGCAGCTCTGTGACTTACACTTCAGCAAAAAATGCATTTTAAGAACAAGAGAGTTTGAGCAAAATTGAATTTATTCCTACAGCTGCTTATCTGGAAGCCTTTCTGGTCACTGAGCAGGGCAAGGACACAGATGGAGGGATGACAGCCTGTGAGCAAGGGACAGCAGTGTTCTGTGCGTGCCAGGGCTCAGCACAATACCCTTTCATACTGGATTCGGAGCTTCAGAGACTAAACTTGAGATCTTCATGAAACACTAAAATAGAATCATCACTGCATCTAGATTGTCAATAGGCAGAAGAGAAAGCAAGGGAGCTGGTGTCAGCTGGTGTCCCGGGGCCAGGCCAATGGTTCTCAAAGTGTGGTCCTGGACTTACAGGCTCAGTATCTCTCACGGACTTTTTAGAAATGTAGTCTCCATCTCCACCCTGCTCTGGAACAATATGGTTTGGCAAGTTTTCCCGGTGCCAAGACCAGCTCAGCCCTCTTGCATATCACACACATTATTTTTCTGATTTAAGTCAGCACCCACAGCATGCAGGCCACAGAGACTATTATCATTGAAAGCTCTAAAAGATTCACCATCACTGTTGACTTAGGCTTCCAAAAGTAGGCTTGATGGTTAATTTTAGGTGTTGGCTGGCCTGTATTAAAGAACACCCAATACACCAGAAAGTAATCTGTCTCGGTGTGTCTGGGAGAGTGTTTCCCAAGGAGATGGATGGGAGGAGGACAAGTGGGTGAGGAGGAAGGAAGATCTGCCCTCACTGGGGTGGTGAGCACCATCCTATCACTGAGGGTGGAAAAGAAAAAGGACACACATCAGGCCCACTGACCGAGCTGGGCTCTGGGGACTCCAGACTGCCCCATCAGCTCCCTGAGTTTTCAGTCTGCAGAAAGCCTGTTCTGGGCCTTTCCAGCCTCCGTAATCTCACAAGCCTGTTCACATACTAAATCCCCACCCTTGTATATTTCTCTGTATCCTATTGGTTTTGATTCTCTAAATAAATCTAACATATCAGGATGGCCACCATTTATTTACCCAGGAAGGAAACTGAGTGCCTCACGTTTATGCCACCGGAATGGAGATTTTGAAAGGGTTATTGCCAAAACCTGTGTTCTTTCCACTTTCTGTGTAATCACATCAGCTGGGGATCAAGTGTTATAATGTAGATTTTGATTCCATGAGTCTAGAGAAAGGTTGAGAATCAGTAGTGTAGTAGTGTTTATTTGTTTGTTACCCTAGATTGGACTCAGGGCCTTGAAACTGTACTGTATATCTCAGCGCTTCTCTATTTTAAGATGGGGTCTTGCTAAGTTGCCCAGATTGGGTTCAGGGACTCATGATTCTTCTGCCTCTGCCTCTCAGAGTGCTGGAATTAAAGCACTCTTTCTGTCCCCTATATTTTAGCACTCACACCCAGAGTGGAGCACCCTTGATCCTTTCCAGAAATAATTAGATAAACACAGTTTACTGATGTGAAGAGACTGAGCCAGGGTCAGGACCTGTGCCCCCTCTCTCCAGGGGGACCATATTGAGACCCCAGGCCCAACATTAGGTGGTCATGGCTCCCTGTGCTTTAGGAGCCAGGCCCAGGGGATGGTTGAAGACAGGGAACCAGAACTCTACCTGAGTTATTTTCCCATGCTTGGTTACATGGTGTACATTCTGAGATGTGTCTTCAAGTGGTGTTTGAAAACAGACAGAAAAGGTCTTTGGTGTATGTATTAGATCCTTTTACTTTTCAAGAAAATTCCCATCAAAGTGTTGTCAGTGAAAAAAGATGATCAAAGATGTCCCAGGTCCTACCATGTGTGCTTTCACTGTCGTTTGCATTCCATGTGAGGGGAGTCTCAGGATTCAGGCCCGTGTCTCATCTCTTCATCTGGCATTCAAGTTTCCTGCAGCAGAAAACTCTGGTCACACGCGTGAAAGCATTTGGTTTTGTCATAAGTCATAGATCAAGAAAAAAATGCTTAACAAATCAACTATATAAGAAACTCAGACTATTTAAATGAATAGTACTTACATTTATCTCAATCGGCTGTTTATCCCTTTTCCTAACACGGGACAAAGGACATATGAAGACAACAAAACAGTATAAATCTGAGCTTAAAAGCATTGACCAAAATCTTCACTGGGCTGGCATTCTGCTGTGAGATCAAGATGCATTTTAGAAAACAAAAATAATGAAAAACAAAAGAATAGTAAAAGATGCATTTTAGTCTCTTCCTGTTGTGTTACAAACATATGGATAAATACAAACAGAGCTATAATGTCAACTATTTTTGCCCTTCCACTGAACATAGTTGAAACCCTGAAAAGAATCAGAACTTCAGGGAAGCAAGCTGGAGACCTGGGTATGTTAAGATATTTCACAGCCTCAATTCCTCCTCATCACAACACTTGTCTGTCATATTGGATGATGGCTGAGCATCAGGATGTGGTTTTTTTGTTTTGTTTTGTTTTGTTTTCAATTCTGTATTGCTATTCTAAAAATCACATTTTATGAAAATTTCATTGTATTTGTACTTAGCATTATGCACTTAGAAATATAAGTATAATCAAAGACTGATGGGATGGCCAAGTCAGTAACAATGGCGTCTCTACCACGGCTGGAAGGCAGAGCCTGGCCATCAGTCTCCTGTGGATTCATGGTCTGCTCCTTGGCCTCTGTGTGCCAGGCCCTGTGTTGGTGTGCCAGAGTAATTGAAGTAGACATCACTTTCTCTATGGGATGTGCAGTTCTGCAAGGGGATGAGTATTAAGCAAATAAGTACAAAGTTATGAACTGTGACAAATTGTCACTCAGCAGTAAAATACGCTGAGCACACGTGATAAACGAGTTTGACTTCAGAGGTGGCTGAGATAGAAAACCTGGGAAGCTTTTCTTGTGGAAGACAAATAAAGGAAGAGAGAGGACTGGGAAGTTTCCAGAGCAGAAGAGCTGCTTGTGCAAAGACCCTGAAGTGACAAAGAGCACAAGAGAACTAGAGGTGTGGAAAGGAGGCCAGAGTGGCCTGCAGCTAGGAGCCTAGGGCAGTGCAGGCAATGCTTTACAGCTGCATTGTCATAGAGAGCTGACCCTAAGAGCAAAGGGAAATGGAGTTTTACTGAGTTCAGATGCAAGTTGATGGTTCCTGCTTCCATCCTACAGGAGTTGAAAAGGGGCAACAGGGTTGGCTGACAGGCGGGATGCACTGTGTGGGTGTGCAGGTACTAGCTATCATCCACTAAAGACAAAAGTACTGAGACATTACTGCCCAGTGCCGTTCACCTTCCAAGGCAACTGAGTTGCACACCAAGGAAGGCATCCAGCATTGCTTCTTTTCTTGCATTGTTTCTTTTCTTGCAATGTACTGATCCCGGCCTCGGTTTATTTGCCAAAATGTCTTATGATGTATTTTTAAAAGGTTGACTTAAACATCAAGAGAGAGATTTTCATGTCATTCTACCTCAGGGTTTTTCTCTAAGCTTTAAGTTCACTGACAATTTCACAATTCAGGAAAACCAGTCAATCCAATGAATAACACTTGGTATTTTGAGCAGTTACTGTGACAATTACATTTCTTAGCCTGGCAGTTGGCACACACAATTCCCTCTCTCTGGTTGGGCATGGGGCAGTGACCCGCAGTGCCCAGGCTCAATGCCACGTGCCCAGGAACGTGACAGGGCCCTGGCCCACAGGCTCAGGCAGGTCTCAGTTTCCTCATCTTGTTGGTTTCACAGGTCTTGAAATGGCACCTCAGATTTCTGGCTTTAACTGTCGATCTATGTACTCAGCTGCACATACACACTTTGTTATGAAAAGTTATAAACATATAAGGACAGCTGGAGGAATGTAAGTGCACAGCCGTGTGCCCACTGCCATGGTCCTGCAGTTAGCATTTTATGTGATCCGGTTTCCACCTGTGTCTACACCAGCCCTTCTATTTTTCGGTAGATTTCCAATTGTGAAAAGTTGCTAACATCTATGTATCCCATTTCTGTCTGTATGAGCACCCACATCGTTAACTGGAGCTTAAGAGTTGTTTGGAAGGTTCTAAGGTAGAAGCAAAACACGCTGTTGTGCAAGTTGTAAGGATTGTCTCCGTTCAGTTCCGACAAGTGTGTCTCACTCTGGACTCTGAGGCCAGCCAGTAGTAGACCTTTCCCTCCAGAAGTCCCCTCCAGCCCTGTGCAGTCTGTCCCTGCCTCATCCCCTGTGCACAGGAGGAGCTACTCCTCTGAGCTGTCAGCATGGGCTAGTCAGAGGGCTGCTTTCACTCAGTGTTTTTGAGATGCATCTGCATTGTATTAGTAACCCTTATCACACCTGTCCATACCCCCAAGCCCCAAACTTTCTCCAGTGATGGACCCCTGAGCTGTTGCCAGCTCCTGACTACTCTGAAGGTTCCTCTGCAAGGCTTTCTATGGACAAATAGCTCTGTTTACTTTGAATAAACACTTAGGGTAGAACTGCTGGGTCAGGAGGTAATGGTATACATTGAAATTGCTAAGAAAACACCAGACCTTTTTTTCAAAGAGGTCCCACAGATTTGTATTCCAATCAACAGTGTGTGAGACTTCCACATGCCCTTCATACTTAACACAGTTTCTTCAGCGTTAGACATTTTATTGAGCATGGAGAAGAAATATGATTTTAAGCGATTATTGTTGAGAAAATAAATGATTCCAAAATACTATCTCTAGGTGTGAATGCACACAAATACAGTTTCTTAAGAGTTAAACATAATCAGGTTTTTTAAAGTATTTATCACAAAAATAGCAAAATGTGTGACAACCTACAGTGTTTGAAATAATTAAAGGCTTAAAATTATGATTTCCCCCCTCCAAAAAACAAGCTATAAGGCAGTGAGGACTTGCTAGGAAACACAGCTTTGGGCTCTGTGTAGGTCAACGACAGGCTCAACGTTGTAGGAACAGTGGCTCAAACAGGACCAGTGTCACATGTCCAGTCACTGCCACATACATCTGAGCTTCTGAAAAAGAAAAGCAAATATCACACTACAGAGGGCAAGTGCCCTGAGCACAGCGAATTCTGATCTCTTCACCACGCCTATGACAAAAGCATATAAGAAAAGTCAATCCCAGAATTTCAAGGGAATTTTTTTTATTGTTGTTGTTTTGTTTTGTTGTCACTTTGAGACAGGGTCTTCCTTTGTAGTTCAGGCTGGCCTTGAGCTCACTTTGTAGCCCAGGCTGCTCTCAGACTCACAATGATCTCCTGCGTCAGCCTCCAGAGTGCTGGATTACACGGTGCACCATCACGGCCTGCTTCAGGGGAAGTTCTGTCTCATAAGGGAGGCCTTGTAGTATCCAGATGCTAGTTCCTTAGACCCCAGTTAATAAACCAAGGAGTATGACAGCCCTGGGCCTCTCCAGAAAGCAGTATGACAAAGAGCGGCTGGTTGTAGAGCTGGAGGACTGTCAGTCCTGGACTCCGCTGTGTGAGGTAGGCAAGACACAGAACCTGTTGGACCTCAGCTGGCTGTCCCTCCAGGGAATGTAGGGCTGCAGCTGTCCCCAGGGGCTAGGGCAAATGAAAAAAAAGGAGGCTTTTGGTTCTTGTATCATGTGGGAAGCTGTGGGCCTTTGCTCCCAAAGGAGAGGTGAATTTTCATTCAGAAAACAAAGCTAAGCATGGAAAAGATCACTTGCTCTTGAGCCAGAGCCAATTGCAAAGAAAACTTTCCTTCCTTGGGTACAGTATAAAATTCACACTGAGCTTAATTGCTTTGTAACAAAAAAGGACTCTAATTATAGGACACTGAGTCAGCACCCTGTCATGACCTTCTGCTCAAAGAATCACACCATCAGGTCCTGTAACTGTAATTACATGAGAGGGACTGTGAAGCAGAGTTCCCAGAAAACCTCGTGTTAGCCCTTCTGTTCTCTAAGACTGAGTGGGTCTCCCCATGCTGGGACTCTTGCCTGGGTCTCAGCTGCTGCCACACAGGTCTCCCTTCACTGGCCGTCCTCGCCCCCTCCTGCTGTCAAGTCAGTCTCACCCCTCATCGAGTGGTTGCAGAGGTTTAATGATCTGAGCCTGGGATGGAAGGAAGCCATGACGGGAAGCAACGCAATCGCAAGTGTGATAGAACAAAACAAAAGGAAGAAATTCTGAAGCCCAGGAAACATTGCTTTTTGTTGATGACTTCATTTTGTGCATTAGCAAAAAGTCATTCACACACACACAAATATCTGCAAATGAGAAAGAATGGTGCAAAATGACATCTTTATATCTCATTGTGAGCATTTTATAAACTGTAATTGAAAATTTAAATTCCTTTTTTAGGCAAGTATTTAAAAGTCCCAGATTTCAATTCAGATTGTTTTGTATTACAGCAATCTTTTATAACATTTAAAACACTATAGATCCGCCTTATACACTTAAATTTAGTTACAGCGTTTGCGTTTGTGCACATCTGCAGAAGATGTGTGCGTGCTGCTTAGACAGTGTGTTCCCGGGTGCTTCCTGCTCTTGCGCTCAGGGGCGCGGAGGTCGGGGAGGAATAGAGCATTCACTTCCCTCATGCCTGCTTGTCTCTCATCCGCTGTGCAATCCGTGCAACTTCTTGCTTTCTTGAAGTCCTCAGAGCTTTCTGACTAAATTGTTTGGGAAATTTAGCAAATATCATTTTTAAAATCTCTCTCTTTTTTCACCACACCTCTGAACAACTTTAGATGCACAAGATTCATCGTGATTCTGGAGACAATTCTCAGACAGGTGAGAAAGCTTCAGCCTAACTCTGATGTCCAGAGGGGCGGTTGTGGGTTTAAATCTGCCAGTGGCTCTGAAGGAGTTTAGGTTGACTGCCACCTAGTAGCTGGATTGCCAAAATCTAAGGTCTCAGAGCAGAAGGTCAGTGGGCCAGAAAAAGGGGGAATCTCTAAAAAATTCCATCCACAACCTTACTTATTGAAGCCTCCCTCATCTTCATTTCTTTTCTTGCCTAGAGATCAGGTAGAACAGCTAGAGCCTAGACAGCACGTACCAAATGTCTCAGGAGAGACTGATGCTGGTGAGGCTGCGGTGCTAGGTCAGCCAGGTGCTGTGTAGGAGATGGGGTGTCACAGCTCAGCCCCCACTTGCCATCTCAGTTCTTCAGCAGGACTCTTGCTGACCCTTGGATTCCTCCTCTAGAAAAGAAGGGTTAGACATGATGACTCCAACATGTGCAAAGCCCAAGAATTATGTTAGAGGAAAATCAGTCTCCTGAGCTGGGGAGATAGCTCGGACATCTAAGTGCCTGCCTGACAAGCACAGGGACCCAATTTTGATCCCTGGTACTGCGTGCTGTGCTGACCACTGAAACCGGGAGTGGTGGTGCGCAGCTGTAATACCAGCCCTGGGGAGGCTGAAAAGAGGAAGATCACTATGAGTCTGAGCTGTGTAGCAAGACTCTGAAATTAATTAATTAATTAATTATTTTTTTAAAAAGGAAGTGAAAAAGAAAACCAGAAAAAAATAAATAAATCAGTCTGCTGCTGAAGATTT
Source organism: Ctenomys sociabilis (assembly GCA_004027165.1). Lineage (NCBI taxonomy): Eukaryota > Metazoa > Chordata > Mammalia > Rodentia > Ctenomyidae > Ctenomys > Ctenomys sociabilis. The sequence continues at coordinate 33,896 of PVKA01010085.1, read as the reverse complement.
ACTCTTCTCAGTCTTGTGAGGATTGCAGCAGCCCTTCTGGGCGCTATGGTGCCTGGAGTCAGACCCTGGGCTGCTTCTCTCATCTCTCTCCTTGATGCTAGAAATGACAACAGTAGCCTCCTTGGGAATTCATTTGTGCTTTCTTGATTGTCTTCATTTATTAAATGAATGGACAGTGCTCATCTTGTTGTTAACGTGGACTAAAGAAGATACTAGTGTTTCATATCTAGCAGTAGCTGGCCTTTGTCAGTGCAGTATTTTCACTTTTTCTGAGGAGGCTCTAGATGAGAATAGTGCTGCTCGTATAGCTATACATTCTCCATGGCTGTGGTATTAAAATTAATTTTATTATAGTTCTTTACGTCCTGTCATACAAATATAATTCAGGTTTAGCTATTGACTTAACCATTTTCTTGTTGAATCAGACTTCTTAAGATATTAACACAGTTTTAAAAAGTGCTCTAGAAAACTGTCTAAGGGGCCAGGGAGATGGCTCAGTACAATAAGCACTTCCCTGGCAAGTGCAAGGGTCTGAGTTCCATCCCTGGTTCCGCAAAAAAACAAAAAAAAAAAAAAGTGTCCAAGACTTACTGTAAAGTAGAAACAGCAAAACAGGAGAGCACCCAGTGTGTGTGTAAGACACATACCACATGCATGGGTATGCTTAGCCTGCCACAGATGCCATGAGGTATGATCACGCTGTGTGGCACCCTGTGCACCACCTGCTTAGTGAGTGGCAGGTGCTATTCTGAGACCCTTGCTCATGAGCTCCCCACCCAAGGCCAAGGCCCTGAAAAGGCATGTTCTGAAAGCTGCCCCTGCTGCCTTGACAGATTTATACCATAGAGCTCACTGGTGATGTAAGCTTTTGCAGTGTTAAAGTCCTCAAATACTTCTGCAGCATGTTGCTTGTCCTGCCTCAAACAATAAAGACAAGGGTGAGAGCTTAGCCTTTGGAAATTATTTGTAATATAATACTGCTCCCTCCCTGGACAACATTTGGTGAAGTGCAACCTTAGGGCACTAGGACCATCTAGAATCTGGCTTTTCAGAGCTTCCCCAGACTGGTCTGAATGTTTCTAAAATGATGCAAAATATCTGTTGGTTTCACTAATACTCAGCTGCCTGAGATCCAATTGAACATGTTTTTCATGTTAGGACTAACCCCACAAATGTTAGTGTCTATTTTCATGATAATATTTGACTGCTAACAAAATAAATATTGAGGATAAACTTCATTCCCAGGATGCATTGCACCAGCAATACAAAAAGGTGCCATTTTCCTACTAAGATGACTATAACTCTGTGTCTTAATGTTTTGAAGAGAAAGGGGCATAGTATTTCCTAAACTTGTTTTCTAGTGCTTAAAAAGTAACCTTGTTTTCTTCAAAGAATAGGGAAAACATATGTAATATGCTGCCAACTAACCACCCGGCCCCCGTTTCTGATCTGAAATCCCAGAGCTTCATTCCATCCGACACAAGAACAGGAGGAAAGAGTCCATTGATGTAAAGTCCATTTCGTCCCGAGGCAGTGATGGTGAGAAATGCTTCTGATCTCTCTGACCTTTCGAAAAGGTAGAAAATGACAGGACTTGGCCAGGGTATAAACTCCATAGAGAAAGATTTCAACTGCACCGCTCTGCCCCCAACACTAGCAAACCAAAAGGTTTCAATTGTTGAAGTTAGGTGCCTTCTGCAGAGCTCAGCTTCTCTGGAGGCCTCCAGGCCTCCGGGCTTTGTCACCACCAGAGCAGTCTTGGCATAGCCACACTCAGTGCTGGGCGTCCTGTGTCCCAAGCCAGCGCACAGCCATTTGTCACTGCACCTGCTACACCCACTTAATTTCCCTTAACAAAACATCATAAACATGGTGAGTCACAATTTAGCAAAACATTTCAGCCCCACAAGGCAGAATTTAGCAAAACATGCCCTGAGTGCAGTGAATCAGGCTTAGACAACCATTGGATTCGTGGGGAGCTGGAAAAGTCAGGGGTGATTCTGAAAGGGTACTCCATAGTGCCTGGGAAACTATGTTATTTATAGAAACATGAGTCTCCAGGCAGGCTGGGGGCGGTGGTTCGGGGCAGCGCTAGGGAAGATGGTAAGTTTTCTTGGTGATGCTTGGGAAGCTGAAGAGGTGGGGGACGTGGGCTTGGGGGTCTGGAGGTGGAGGTGGAGCCAGGACAGGGTGGGTGTCCATGCTTGACAACACCCTGGGTAGGGAGGCTGAGGAAACAGCCTTGCAGAGGACAGGGGCTGGTGAGCTGGGTGAGTAGAGTCCTGTGAACGCAGAGCAGGAGGTATTAGGAGAAAGTGGACTGCTTCATTCAGCTGTACTAGAGTGGAACCCAGGGCCTCACTGTGTTAGACAAGAGCTCAAAGGCCTGCATCTGGTTTGCATCTGTAACTGAAAGGCCAGGCTGTACAGGTACAAGAGGGGACAGTTGGTGTCTGTGACAGACAGAAAGGAGGCACAGGGTGGGATCATAAAGGAAGAACAGAACACCATAGGAGGGCTTCCTGGCCTTCTGGTCACAGCAGAAAGCCTGAGAAGGAGGAAAGCTGAAATCACAAGGACAGGGACAGAGCTCAGTGAGTGAGGCAGGTATCTGGCCCAAGGGTGAGGGCACACTGGGCCAAGCTGAGGGCACACCCAGACCGGGCTCAGAGAGCAAGCAGATACATGTGGGCACTGGAGCCAGGCCAGCCCCATTCAGGAGGACAGCGCCAGCCAGGTCCGGTGACAGGCAGCACACAGGCCAGGCTGTGGTGGCAGCCGTGCTGGCAGGAGCAGGCCACTGCGCTGTTGTTTCCAGGATGCAGCTGCCTCGCCTTCCACCTGCCCAGGGAGTGAGAACTGGTAATGGTGCTTTTCAGTGAATGCCTCTGCCTTCTCCATTTTAAACCATCCATAAGGATCACTTTTTCAGGGATGTAGTTATTTTTAAGTGAAAATTCCTACAGATTATAGCTAGACTCACCATGGTCTCTAGTGTTACAACTCTAGAGGTGACACTGCCCCAGTCCACCCAGAGAGAGGCTCCTGTCCATCCCCCCCAACATACACACTGTGGTTGTGAACCTCACCTCCTTACCACACTGCCCCGTTAACCTGTGCCATGCATGCCCCAGCTTCAGACTGGATGGGCTGGAACTGTCCTGTGGGCATTAGGGACCTGGGAAAGGGGGCCTGGGTCCATCAGCCCCTGAAATTCCCAACCCACTGGTCATCAGAGTCGCCAGCCAGACCTCCTTTCCATAGGTGGGCAAGTTGGGGCTGAATTGTTCACTGTCTAAGAATAAAAGGCAGGTGAACACCTTTTTTTTTTTTTTTTTTTTTTTGGAGGGGGGCATGGGAGAATCCTATCCATGGTCCATGCAGGGACTTCCCAGCAGCATTCAGCTGGGCCACCAGAACTGGATGGGTCTCTCTTGCCTTCTCTCCAGCCCCAAGCCTGCAGAACCGTCGCTACCCATCCATGGCAAGAATCCACTCCATGACCATCGAGGCGCCCATCACAAAGGTGAGCGGCAGCTTCTACTTCACTCTACAGCCAGGGCCCCAAGCCCTGGGCTCTGGGTTAGAGATGGAGTCTATTCATATCTGGAGCCCAGCTGCTAGTGGGAGCAACCATGTTCAACAATTGCTCGGCCTGTCTGTGTGCAGTTGTAAATGAGAGCAAGTGCTGTGAAGGGGCATGCAGCACGAGAACATGAGGCGCTACAAGGGCACAAGCCCAGGAGAGGCCACTCTGAGGAGAAAGCCTTTATGAAGTCCCTACAGGTGACTGGGCTAGCAGGAAGAATGCAGCCACTACAGTTCCTAGACACCTGGAAGGAAACTGAGGAGCTGCAGCTGGGCAGCGAGTGATCCAGTGAACACACAGGTGCAGGAGCATCCTGGCTTGGATGCTCTCGCCCTTGAGCTGTAACGGGACCAGGACAGTTGCATGCAATAGAAGGCATGCAGGAGTGTACAGCAGGGTGGAAATGACCGAGAGATCAGGCATGTGACTGGCAGGACTCCCCACAGCCACCCAGGGGACCAATCACGAGAGCGAAAGAGAGGTGAACAAGTTGGTTTGGGCTTTGCTGGAATTCTTGGCAAGAATCTGTGGCAACTGAGCCTAGGCCTGAGGCCCGGAGAGTAGATAGAAATGGATAAGAAATGGTAGGGCCAATAATAGTTGAACTTCAGGGGACTGTCAGAAGAAGAGGAATACCAACTGGGACTTCAGTTTCAAACACGGAGGATGTGTCAGGCAGGCGAGTGAATCCACAAGTCTGCAGCTCTGGGGCTAGGGCAGGTGCTGAGTGTCCTGGGTGGAAGAGTGTCCAGACATGGGAAGGAAAGGCCATTTGTGAAGGGCCATGGAGGGAGCAAGGCCCCATCTGATCTCTGAGCAGCTCTGACGCCTGGGAGAGCTCAGCAGCTCAATCCTGAGGGGGAGGACATGGCACAGCACAGGTGTGCAGTGGCCTCAGTAGGAGTGCTGTACTTGAACAGTACAGTGTTGCCCCCTGCTTTCTTCTGGGCCCCAGGCATACATGAGCTTGGGAAGGAGCAGCCCCTGCTTTACTTCTTCTTTCTTCCTTAGGTGATAAATATAATCAATGCAGCCCAAGAAAATAGCCCCGTCACAGTTGCAGAAGCCTTGGACAGAGTTCTGGAAATTTTACGGACCACAGAGCTCTATTCTCCTCAGCTGGGGACCAAAGATGAAGACCCACACACCAGTGACCTGGTTGGAGGCCTCATGACTGTGAGTCCAGGGGGATAAGACATGCACGGGGCAAGTTCAGGGTCCTTGAGCCCCTCTAAACCTGCGCACTCACCTGCAGCTGCAGAAATACTGCTGGGTAGGGAGCAGTGGGGCCGATAACCAGGTGCGGCCACCTTGGTTCCTGTGTACTGTGCATGTAGCTCCCAAGGCCTCCGGCTGGCCGTCCATGAAACAGACTGACTGTGGCTTGGGGCAGCCTTTTCAAGCTCCCGTACAGTGAAGAGGAAGTCAGCAGGCAGCTGAGGACCACAGATGCAGGACGGGCTGCACAGGCCTGACTCCTGATGCTTCCCCTTGATCCACTGGGATGGAGAGGGGTGATCACAGCTCTGCTCTGTGGGGCTTCAGTTGGCCTCTGTGTTACAGGTTCCCCAACTGTGCATTCAGCCAACTGCAGACTGGAAACACTGAGAGAATAAGCACCTGCATCTGTACGAAGCATGTACTGGCCTTTTCTGTTGTCTGTCATTCCCTAAAGAACACAGCAACAGCTTCTGCAGTGTTTATGCTATTTCTGGTATTCTAAGTAAATCAGTCTGACTTAAAGCATCCAGCAGGATGCAGTGGGAGCTGAGCACCATCAGAGTTTAGCATTCATGGGTGGTCTTGAATCTAGAAGGAGAGCTAGAAATTCATGTGTAATGAAAGGGTCTGCGCTTGCACCCCAGCAGCTCCCCATCTCATAGCTACTGAATCTTGTCTTTAATACATCTGCTGTCAGATTGCACAGAGTGGAGTGGTCCTGGCCCTGTGGGGAGACAGCAAAGGCCACCCCCTCCAGCACTCCCAGGTGGGCCTCAGCTTCCGAGGACTCTGCCTGCTCTTGTTTTGCTGAGGTCTGTTCAGCTTCAGTCATCATCCATCAGCAAGGGAGGCAAAGGAAGGAAATTTTTTATTATTCTTTTGGGTTCCTAGCCAAAGCTGGAACTGGAAGCCCAAGATTTTTTTTTTTTTCTTAAGCCTAAAAATTATTAGGAGTTTTAGGACAGTTTCCATCGAGCCCTGCCTCAAGGACTTTCTGTCCCTTCTGCCACTGGGCTGATCTCAGGTTCCCTCCTTCAGTGCATTGTGGACTGCAGCCTCAACGCTCATTAATGCCCAGGCAGCCAGCACACACCCACAAATGTGGGCCAGGGACAAGCTGTCCCCTGCCACACCTGCTTCAGTCTCCTGTCTGGGTAATGCAGGGAGTAGCCGGTGCAGGCTTCCCTCTCATTCCTGTTTGGCTTTGAGAAGTGGAGGGATAAAAGCAAGGAAACACCAGGGACATCCCCGTGCTTGCTTCAGAAGCAGGACAGCAGTGGCTGTGGTTGCTAATCTACTTATCTCTCTTTGAAGACTAAACTCTTGACCTAAAGATCTGAGACTTCAAGGGAGTCTGCTGCTTGATACTGCTTTAAACCTTAGTGCAGGCTTTCTGGGGCTGGCAGACAAACCCGGGTGACTTTTAAACAAACACCTACATATTGAGGTCAGGGGTGGAAGAGACAAGGAAACAGATTCAAGAACATTTGTGGACTGGCTTGAGTCCAGAAGCCAGGAAGTAGAACACCAGACTCTGTTCATTCTAACTGGGCCTCTCTGGAGCCCTCAGATCCAGGAAATTTTCTCTGAAATGTTAGCAGCAGTGTTCATTCATAAAAAAAAAAAAAAAAAAAAAAAAAAAAAAAAAAAAAAAAAAAAAAAAAAAAAGTAGTTAGAAAACATTCATTTAGATACAAGTGGAAAATGAGCCCAGGTTTTTAAAGATTGTCTCTCATGGTTTGAGAGAGCAAAAGAATAACAGGGTCCCTAAGCAGGTACTTGGGGACATCAGAATTACATGAATCCAATGAAGATCCCTTCTGTGACTTCACTTACATGGCTTCAAAATATCCTAAGAGAAAGTTGCCCTGAAAACCAAGCCATATGGGTGGAGACCTGAGCACTCCAGTTTGCCACTGCCCTGGACCAGGACCCATGGGAGGGAGTGGAGCCCAGGTCAGAGCTGCTGTGCGAAGTTAATGCTAAGCTCTGCCCAGCTTGGCATGGCAGGAAGTGGGTGTTAGGGTTCCGATCTTGGGCCAACAAAGAGCTGAGCACAGGAGGAGGGGATATAAAGTGTGCTCTTACCCAAGGCTCTTTTTGTTCCAGGATGGCCTGAGAAGACTGTCAGGAAATGAGTATGTGTTCACAAAGAGTAAGTGTGGGTCTGTCCCTGGTGCTGAGAGCCTGTTGCCAGCCCCTGCACCCTGGGTGTGGTGGTTATTGCTCCAGGGAGGCTCCGGTGTTATTTCTACTTAATTGTATTCAACTGTGTGCAGCTCTAGGCTCTGTACTTGAAACTAGGGCTCCTGATGTAAATTACTTCTCTGAGCAGTTGGAATAAGCCTTGTAAATCTCCATAACATAAGCACACAGCTAAGCTGGATTGTTTTTCTCTTTGGGCATCTTGAGGCTTCGTAACAGAAGACCCTTGACATGAAAATCTTCCTTTCTATGGAAGTCAAGACTTGTTTCCATAGTGACAGCCATAGAGATGATGATAGGGGCTCAGGGACACCAAGACCCCACGGGTAACTAGCCTACCCCACATGTGTTTGCCTAGATGTGCACCAGAGTCACAGCCCCCTCGCAATGCCCGTCACCATCAATGATGTCCCCCCATGCATCGCCCAGCTGCTTGATAATGAGGAAAGCTGGGACTTCAACATATTCGAGTTGGAAGCAGTCACACATAAAAGGTAGGTGACATTGCTGGCCTCAGACTGGGGCACTGGTTGCCACATTCAAGACCTTCTCACCTGGAGACTGAGGGAGATGTGCGTCCTGTGTGAGCTCTGCTATGGAGAGGGAGTGAGTACACATAGGTGAGGAGTGGAGAGGGCAGCCCACGTCTAGCTCGTGCCTGCCTGGCTCAGCCTGCCTGGCTCACAGCTTCATGCTGGTGAGACCAGAGTGCTATGAATGCTCATCCCTGGACTTGCTGAAGCACTAAGCAGGGGCCCTGGCCCCACCTGTACTCCCAGCTACTTGAAAGGCTGAGGCAGTAGGATCACTTGAGCCCAGCAATTTGGGGTCAGCCTGGGCAACACAGCCAGACTCTGTCCACAGAAAACAGAAGAGGGGAGAAAAACAGGGACTTTGAGAATACAATAGCCTTTTCTTGGCTCTCTCTTGCAAGCGGGAGGTTAGAGGACCAGAGGATCTGTTTTATATCCCAGGGGGTGGCTCCATGTAGGATATTAATCACTCACTCTTGATAAGTAATATGACTAAATGCTGTGACTTTGCTGAGGCCACACACACTGTTCCTCGTGTCCTCCAATGGAGGAAGTGAGAAGCAGTCTCAGGGCCTCCATGGACGTGGAAGTAGAGGAGCACTGCCACAGGCCTCTCTTGGCTGGCAGAACCACTATGGCCTATGACTTATAAATAACCCAAAGATAATGTGGTCCTTACACTAAGAGGTCATTGGAGAGAAGATGCACTGTGTCCTACTGATATGGGGTAGGGACATTCTTTTGCCCCCGTGAAGGTGACAGACAGTTAGGAAAATGCCTCCATGTCCCACCATCAGCCAAGAAAAGTTTCTGGCCCTAAATACAAGTCTGGGTTATTTTTCCTATTTTGCAGGCCACTGGTTTACTTGGGCTTAAAAGTCTTCTCCCGATTTGGAGTATGTGAATTTTTAAACTGTTCGGAAGCTACTCTTCGGGCCTGGCTCCAAGTGATCGAAGCAAACTACCACTCCTCCAATGCCTATCACAACTCCACCCATGCAGCTGATGTCCTGCACGCCACGGCTTTCTTCCTGGGAAAGGAAAGAGTCAAGGTAGGGTTTTGATACCATGATCCACCGCCTGCCTGGATCAGAGATCCAGACCTCAACGCTGTTAAGCATATTAGGCCAGTGGCTGTTTTGCAACTAATTTAACAGTGGTTCTTGGGCCACCAAATTGGTTATTTCAGTGTTATAAAGATGTAGCCATGGGGCCAGGGAGATGGCTCAGTAGAATAAGTGCTTCCCTGGCAAGCACAAGGGTCTGAGTTCAATCCCCAGTTCCACACACAAAAAAAAGATGTGATCTTTCTCCCCTCTTTCAAATGCTTGAAACACTGATTATCCACCATAGCATCTGTTTTATACAAACGGCTAATCCATGTTCTTGGCTCCAGACGTTTGCCAAGAGCTTTGTGTAACTGGTTTGCATGACAGAACTCAACCCATTGATGCTGAAGATGGCAATATTTTAAATTTTTGCATGAAATTTATATATGTTACCTAAAAAAACTCCAAGTAATAAGAAGAGGAAAAAAAAAATGATGTTCTGTTGTTATGGGCATCCCCAAAAGGGTTCACTAGGTATGTAAGGGTTCATTATTCAAGTGCATGGTCACTAGGTGTTGAGATTAAGTCTCAGTATCAGGATTTGGTCCCTGGCCTATTATAATCCAGATAATAACAACACGTATGTATATGGTCCTACTGACTGACATGTGTGTGGTATTTCCTATGGATGTGGTCATGTATGTCTGTGCCAGTGACCCTTGTTTAACTATGACAGTCCCACATACCTGGTGTTATGCAAAGTTCAGTGCTGTCTGTCTCACGAGTGCTGTTGGCAGGGCAGCCCCGACCGCTATGGAAAGCTGGCAGACAACCCCATTGCCCCTGCCTCTCAAGGACTGTCACTTGCACAAGTTCCTCAAATCTCCTTTGCTACATATGGAAGTAAAGTTTAAACCTTAGATGCCATTGGGGAATTCACATTAATCTGAATGCCTAGTGTTAGATTGTTTTCTGGGATCTAGGTGTGGTAACATGCCCCTGTCATCCTAGCACTCTGGAAGACTGAGGAGCACAAGTTCAAGCCCAGCTTGGGCAATCAGCAAGACCCTGTCTCAAGATGAGAAGAAGTGGGCACAAAGACATGCTTTCAAACTTGAGTAATCAGGGGAAGATGTTGAGGACTCCGGGAGAGGAGGGGGCAGCTAAAGGTACAGGAGTGGCGCCAGAGCTGGAGAGAAACCTGCTCTTTCACAGTTTGCCAGACTGCCTGGATGCTCACTTCCATCCTCAGGAAGGCAGAGCATGTGGTCCAGGAATGACTCTTTGAGAGATTTTTGACTTAAAGAAAAAGTAACCATAGTAACCCATGTCCTTGGGGCCTTTCTGGAGGAGGAGCCACAGCCCCTCTGCCCTCTGCTATAGTACAGCTACTTATCTCTCCATAAGAGGTGTCACACAGCTGAGCCTGCATGGCCAACTGAGGATGGCACCCAGGTCATTGGCACCAAGACCAGAGGTCCCCTGCCACAGCCTAGCAATGCACCTTCCCTGCCCCTGCACAGAGACACACAAACTGGACTTGCCCAAGACTGGAGGATTCCTCATCCCTCGCTGCTCTCCCAGCCTCGCCCCCTCCACAGGTTTCTGCTGCTGTGCTGAGGCTTCTTGAATTGCTCAGTCACTGTTCTAGAAGCAGGGTAAAGGCTAGAGATAAGGTGCTCACCGTCCCCAGTCCTCAAGGAGCTCAGGAGCCAGAGCTACAGGCAGCCTTGGTGTGGGCTGTCCAGCTGCTGTGCCAGCTCAGAACCCAGGATCTTGCACATACTAAGTGCGAACTCCAGCCCAGCCCAAGCAACATGTCCAGCCCACCGCAGAACTAGTGTGCCCAGGAGCTGGCAACCCTTCAGTCTGTCCCAGCCTCGCTCCTGAGTTCCCAGGTGGAGTAGCCCTGGAGCCAGCCTCCCTCCCATTCCCTGGGCATTCTCTGTGTGACTCCAGAGGGACAGGCCACCCCCGAATGTAGCCCACACTGGCCAGGACCTGTGGCATGATCCAGAGATTTCCTCCTGGCTAAAGAAGGGGCAAGGATGCCAGACATCTGTACTCCAAGGGTTTGGAGTTCTACTATGCAGATTTGGGGGTTTCTTATAGCCAGCTTCTCAGCCACCCTACACACACACACACACACACACACACACACACACACACACACACACGGGCCTGGTCCTCTTCTCCCCTTGCTGGTGAGCTTAGACATCTTCTCCCTCTCCTACCTCTCTGCCATTGCTTGTCACCACAGGACATGCTCGTGATTGGTATCTTTGCATAGATGCCCTTGTCATGGAATGTAGGTAAATCTGGGCAAGCTGGAAGGAAAGGCAGCCCCTATGCTGTTCCACTGTGCTTTCTACTCTGTATTTGAATCTACCTCTATTAATTATTTAAAAGTAAACGGACCTAAGACCCCCAGCAACCTGGGACAGACAGGGAGCAGCAGCTGGAAGCCTGGGGCGGGAAAAAACGTGGAAGGTAGAGCCTCAGCTAGGACAGGCCTGCGTCTTGAGCTTGCTTAGAAACTGCAGTGCACCCCAACCCCACCCTCAGCTGCAAAGTGGGATCACCCTGCTGGGCAGTGCTGGCCACTGCTGTGCTTGGAAACCTGGTCGGCAGAGTGAGGCCAGCACAGAGTTTGCTCTCCAGGTCTCCGAGGCTGAAATTCCAACTACAACTGGCTCCTTTCCCAGGGCACAGAGCTCTCAGACAAACCCACTGTCTCCTAAACCCGTATGGGCCCTGCAGCTGGGGCTAGCAGGCAAACAGGAAGGCTGATCTTTAGCTTTGTCCTTACCCAAGAAGAGGCTGCGCCTCCCACAGACCTGTGTGGCAAGCAGGGACACCTAGCTCACACCCGCCCTCAGGTCCCATCTGGGGACAAGCCCCTAGCTTTTGGCTCCTGCCACAGGGCCACTTTCCAGGCTCTGAGTAAGCCCTCTGTGGGCGTGGCTGTTGGCTGGGGCGTGGCTGAGCCCTTCCTTCTGCCTGGGGTGCCCTCTCATGCCACGTGTGGCATAGCTAAGACCTGCTTCTCTGTGAGGTCAAGCCCTGCCTTCCAGCAGCTGTCCCTGGCCACCTTCTGGCCCTGTGGTTCAACTTGGTGGTCTTGCTCACCTCACATAGCTACTAAGTAAAATTAGTTCCAAAGTCCTCCACTGCGCCTACCCAGGGGAGCGCAAAGAACAATCCTGTCATCACAGTTGGAGCACTGTTGCCCTAAGCTGGCCCAGGCCCATGGTTATGCTTTTCCTTCTTATCCCCTCTCACCATGTCTTTAAATGATTTGTTTTTCCACTACAGTATAAGCTCCATTAGTTCAGAGACTGTGTGCATATAAATCATTACAGGCATTATACATGCTAACTAGCACCCGGTCTGCACCTCATAAATAAGTACTGGATGGATCCATAGTACGGTGTGTCATGTCACAATATCCCATTGGTAACGTCCCTCAGACAGTTGCGGTTTGTATTTATTTGCATAATGAAAGCTTTAGAGAATTGCCCTTTCTGCCTTTGCGGCCTGCTAGCCCCGCAGTTATTTTGCTCTGAGCTGCAGGAGCCACCTCAGCCTTGGGCTTCTGGTAAAATTGATCTCCACCCTTGATCTAGCTGGGCCCTCTTCATTCTGCCATCATGAAGCTAGTGCTGTGGTGTCTCTGCTCTGTACTATGGCACTTTCAAAATCTATTCAGAAGTGGGAAAGTAGAATAAGAGTCATGGCAGTAGCAACCGGCAGGCACAGTTGTTGGAGGACACTCCACCCCCAGCAGAGAGGACAGGCTTTTTTTTTTTTCACTCATGAGTTTCAGTCCACAGTCAGCTGGCTGCGAGGCAGAAGCAGGATGGCAGGGGACATAGAAGAGGAAGGACGCTCCTGTCCTAGCAGCCAGGAGGGAGCCAGGAACAGAACACACCCCCAACTCATGCCCCCAGTGACCACCTCCAGCCCCACTCCCAGCAGCACATGAGGCCTGAAGTACCCAGAGGACGCATCACTGATGACCATAGCACCCCAATCTGGTCACCTGTCTTCTACACAGTAGGTGCCAGGGGACATTTTGGATCCAGCCACAGCACTGCAGGAATGGATGCCCGGGCTCTGGAGAGAGTCTGGGCCTCTGCTGGGCCACCCCTTAACTAGGGCTAGAAGACCAAAAGAATTCTGGGAAACCCTACCTCCCTCAGCCCTTCCCCTGAGAGGGCTCTGGGATCCCAGGGGTAATGCCAGCTGTCTCTTCCTCTCATCTCAGGGAAGCCTTGATCAGTTGGATGAGGTGGCAGCACTGATAGCTGCCACAGTCCACGACGTGGATCACCCTGGCAGGACCAACTCTTTCCTGTGCAATGCCGGCAGTGAGCTCGCTGTGCTCTACAATGACACCGCGGTGTTGGAGAGTCACCACACAGCCCTGGCCTTCCAGCTCACAGTCAAGGATGCCAAATGCAACATATTCAAGAACATTGACAGGTTGGTTCTGCTCAGGCTCCTGGGCACTGGTCTGTGCAGCTCAAGTGGGCAACTTGGCTTTCCCTGCCTTCTCTTTGTACTCAGCTTAGGGCAAATGGAAATAATAGTTGTGCCATTGAGTCAGAAGATAAAATCCTAACCTGACCCTCATCAGCTTGATTTTACTTTTCAGACTGCCATTATGCTTTTAAAATCCTATTTAGTCTTTGTTAAAGTCATAAAGTGTTTTGTATCCTGCAAAGCACAAATTGATTGTATTATTAAAAGGTTTAACAGGTATCTTTACCCTCCCAGGACAACATGCTATCTTTTGCGTAACTCAAAGAAAATGCATCCTTCCCTGTCTTTCCCAGATTAATTTTTGGCTACTAAAAACCCTGCCTCATGAGAAGGTCCCCACAGAGGCCTAGTGGCTGAAAGCTGGCCAGATGCAGCCCCTCTGGCCAGAGCACCGTTGGTCAGGCACCCTGAAGTCAGGCCCTGGGTATCTCTGCACAGCCCCAGTCAGGCAGGGCAGATCCCAGGAGAGGGAACAGAGTGCACCTGGGCCTCAGGCTACTCTTCCATCTTCAATGTGGTCTCCCAAGTTTGAAAACAGAGACCAGCTCTTCTAGCTCCAGCTGATGTTTCATCTGTATCAAGGACAAGTTTTTAAATTTGGGCAGAAAGAATTCATTCTGACAGCCAGTTTTAGTCAGCTCCCCATTCTGGCTCTTGAAGTTTGTTGAAGTTAGAAAATGATAAAAACTCGACAGTCATTTTGGATTTTTGCTCCATCTATCACAATTTCTGTCAGTCGTGAGCTTGAGAATTAGTGGGAGCCCTTTTAGCTGCTCTTGGCATCAGCCGACCCACTGGTTCTCTCCGGAGTCTGTCATGGACTTCACCAGGAGGGGGCTCCACTTGCCAGCCCATCCTGTCACTTCTGTTCCAAAGGAGGGGAACAGACTCGCCTTAATTAAGTAGTGACCACCAGTGACAGGTGCCCTCATCCTCATCACGTGAGGGGGCTCAGCTGGGGTGCAGAGCACAGCATCTAGGACCCCAGCTTTGCAAGGGAATGAACAGGCAGCCACTCTTGAAAGCTGCACCCACTCAACTCTGGCCTGGTGACGTCTAGGCTGGGGATGTTTGGTGAAATGACAGCAGGGCAGGTCTCAGTCCTCCGTAAAAACAAGACCCTTTCTCTTTCGGTTACTTTAGGAACCATTATCGAACACTGCGCCAGGCCATTATTGACATGGTTTTGGCCACAGAGATGACAAAACATTTTGAACATGTGAACAAATTTGTGAACAGCATCAACAAGCCTTTGGCAGCTGAGGTAAGCAACCTCCTTCACAGGATGCAGAGTGTGTTCTCCCTCTTACAGGCTAGAAGTTGTTTGCTTGGAGCTGGTAAAGGGCTAGGAGTCCTGGCTCTTCCTGAAAATAGATTTACAGTGCCCACAGCAAGTCAGAGCTAATACCGAGGAAACAGGGCCCTGAGATAAAGCCAGCTGGGAAAAGAGCTGGGCCCAGGAAACACCATGGGAGACACCCAAGACTGAGCAGGGACTACCTGGACAGTGGTGTTTTGTGAGATCAAAGCCCTTTCTAATTCTGTTTCCTCTGAGCTGGGTGTGCACAGCTATCCATGTACTTGAGAGGCCGAGGCAGCAGGATCTCAAGTTTGAGGCTAGTTTGGACTATGTGGTTAGATTCTATTTCAAATAAGTAATAAATAAATAAAACAGGCAAATATACAAATATCTGTTCTCTGAGCTCTTAGGAAGCCTCAAAGTTAGAGAATATTTTAAAGAACATATTCCTATTTTTTTCATTAAAATAATTGTGGCAAGATCTAAAGACCTCCATGAAACCAGGGGTGATGAGAAAACAAAAGTGGAAGTCACTTCTCTCAAGCTTCCTTTATTTACCTTGGATCTGCCTTAATGCCCTTAGAAATCTGGATTTTAGGATGGAACTGAAGGTCACATCTCTGTTGCTTAAAATGGAGTTGGCTGCCCCCCTCCACTGTGAGGCTGCCGTGGCATAAGGTGGGCAAGCCCTGCTCACGCAGGAGCAGCAGAGCTGGGGCAGCAGCCACATCAGAGCCAACACGCCACAGCACCCCACTTCCTGTGGAGGCATGTGGGCACCAGTATCTAGGGAGTTTTGAAGGATAGGCCATACAGAATTGTAGACTTTAGAACTGGGGTGATTATCAATCAAAGCAAATGCCCAGCCATCTACTGATATTCACAGCTTGTGGCAGAGTCTGTAGCAAACATTGTCTCCCAGGTGCACAGAATCCAAGCTACCACCCTTGAAACATATTTTGCCTGCCAAGGACCAAGTGAGTAGGTCCAGTCTCAAAAGAGAACACTCCTAAATGCCTTGGGTCTCTCCAGAGCTAAGGAACTTCCATACTCTCACATCAGTGGTGTCTCTGACAGTGGAGGGGAGTAAACTTTGGGCTGTGTGATCACTGGGACTCTATGTGTCCCCTGTAGCAGCCTTGCCACATACCTTGGCACCACTGGTGCTCCCACCAGGTGTGTACAGTGTACCACCAGCCTCTCAAATGTGGCTCCTGCTCCCTTGCAATCCCATGGAAGGTCAGCCACAAACACATGTGCAGCATGAGAGAAAGAAGGTGCTGGGGTGGGGCAGATATCACCAGGTCAGGGGAGCTGGGCAGCAGGCTTAATAGGACTACATGGATAACTGTGACTGGGTCTCCTCAGTTCCACAGGAATTTTGACTATTTTTCTTTAGTTCTGTGAAGAATGCTGTTAGTATTTCAATTGGAATTTATAGCCATTTTACTATATTGGTTCTGCCTAGTGGTGAGGCTGCAGGGGAAAAGGAGCCCTTGTATATTGCATGGGATATAAAATGTACAGCTACTGTGGAAATCCACGTGGAGATTCCTCAGAAACAACTAAAACTAGAAATTCCATTTGGCCTCTTTTAGTATCATCATTAAAGAGTTGATGACACCATATGCCATGATCCATACATAACTATGGTTGTACTACAAACATAACACACAGTCTATAATAGCTAAATCTTGGAAGTAGCTGTATGCCCATCAATAGATGAATGGTAAAGAAAATATGGTATTCATGCCCACTGGAGTCCTGCTCTGCCATAAAGAAGGATAAACCTGAGTCATTTGTAGGCAAATGGATGCACCTTGAGGCCATAACGCTAAGTGAAAGAAATCAGACATGCAAGCTTAAATATAGGTTCTAAGAGAAACCCAAAATATGGATGAAGAGCAAAATAAAAGATAGATCATCAGAAGTAGGGAGACAGAACTTTTTCAAATAGGAAGGGGATCACAAGATGGAGGGGCCAGAGGGGGAAGGGGTGAAGAAAGAATCGGGATGTGTTACATGCATGCACCAACTGCTCATGAGGAATGAGATCTTTATGTATGGCAAACATGGGCTAATAAAAGATTAGAAACTGGAAAAATATTAATAATTGATAGAACACACATATGGGGCAGTTTCCTCACCTTTATTGCGTTAAAGTAGCTGAAAGCTGCGCTGTTACACTTTTTCTGAAAAACTAAGAGAAAAACCTTCTCTGATAAAATGACACCAGACTTCCCAAAACTGCCGCCTATGGGCCATGGATATAGCCTGGTAAGCCCAAGGTCCTGAGATCATTTCCAAAGGCCTAGGGCCTGTGCCTTTGGGGAAGGGAAGGGCAGGGTGTGACAGCAAGGATCTTCAGACTCATCATTGCTCGAGGTTTTGAGTCATTTTGTAAAGACTATTTTACCAGAAGGACGGCACACAGTTTTGCCTATGTGAGCCTGCTGTGTCAGTGCGCTTGGGCAGTGGTGCATGTGAGCCAGCCTGAACCCAGCCCTGAGACATCCTATGTCTTCCAGATTGAGGGCAGTGACTGTGAGTGTGGCCCGGCAGGGAAGAGCTTCCCAGAAAACCAGCTCCTCATCAAGCGCATGATGATCAAGTGCGCCGATGTGGCCAACCCCTGCCGCCCCTTGGACCTGTGCATCGAGTGGGCCGGGAGGATCTCCGAAGAGTACTTTGCGCAGGTGCGCCATCTGGGGAACCTGCACCCCACTAGCAGTGGCCCTGGTCGTGGTCCCTCCCACTGGCCAGCTTCTGAGCAGTCCCAGCTCCTCCGCTGGGAAAGGTGCAGCTGCCAGTCCTTAGCAGACAGACGGAGGGGAGGAGGCATGCAACCTGGGGGAGTGGACAGACCCAGCCTTTAGCAGTGCTTACATCCCCAAAACCTCAGACTCACAACTTGCACAAGAACTAGAAACTTGATGAATTCCCCCATCACTGGGTCACTCCCAGTCCAGCCCAGAGGAAACACTAGTAAAAAAGGCAAAGTGCACCTGAAGGAAGTATATATTAAAAATTCAAACAGGCTTTTTGTTCTGGATACCACAGGTGATGGGAAAATGCAGTGAACATTTAAAATGCCTTTTTGAGGGGCTGGGGAGATAGCTCAGTAGAGTAAGTGCCTGCCTGGCAAGCACAGTGGTCCTCAGTTCAATCCCCCCAGTACCGCGAAAGAAAAATAAAATGTCTTTTAAATTTCCCAGCCCCTTTTAACACATTCATCCCATCATTCTTAGACTTGCTTAAGCAGCTCTGAAGTCCTTTTTTATAGGTGTCTTTACGAGGTGTGGTTAAAAAAATGTAGTGAACACTGCCACTGAGTGCTGTTCAGGGAAAGGCAATCGTGAGGAAGAAACTGCTTGTTTTCAGCCATCTTATTCCCCAAATCTGGCACCCTGTGACTTCATCAAAGGAAAACATTTTACTTGAGGAAGGACAAGTAGGCACCATGCAGAGCAGCTAGATACTCAGGCAGCAGCGCTGGGCTCCAGAGGTGCAAGAGCCATGGGATGAGTGTCCTCGAGGCAGCCTGGGGTAGTGCTGGGAGGGCAACAGCAGTGTGTCTTTTTTTTTTTTTTTTTGTCTTTTTGAGGCAGGGTCTCACTATGCAGCTCAGGCTGGCCTTAAGCTCACTTTGTAGCTCAGGCTGGTCTCGAACTCACAACAATCCTCCTGCCTCAGCCTCCCAAGTGCTGGGATTACAGGCCTGCGCCACCACGCCCGGCTAGCAGTGTGTCTTTGATAAAATTTAAATGCACATCATGTTTTTTAATCACACCTCCTAAAAAGGAAGCATTATGGAAGTGGTTTTTTTTTTTTTAAGGACTTAGGAATGTGAAAATAGGAAAATACTTTCTGGGGGGGGAGGGGAAACACATCCTAAGCAAATAAGGAAAGCAAATAAAATTTTTATATAAGGACAGCAGTAATATGCAATTCACTTTAGCTGTAACAGTGAAAAGAGGAATTAAACAAGAAAAATTCAGAAGGCAGTATACTATACCGCCAGGTGCCTTTTGAAATACAGCCTTACTTCAAGAGAACAGGCCCTAGGGACTTATATGTGTGACAAGACCCACAGCTGCACATCACAGGCTCAGGCTAAGGGGATTGGCTGGAATATGCCTCTGAGACAAGATGAACACCCGCAGTGCCTAGCAGTCTGGCAGGGAGATCCCAGCCAGCGAGTGCAGCTTTAAGGGCTGGGGAGGAGCCCAGAGCTGAAGAGAAGTACAGCTCCCCCTGGGCTGGCCAGAAGGGGGCAGAGCGTGAGCTGCTTCTCGCTGAACACTAGAGGAGATTTCAGGGTTGCTCTGCCAACTGGCCCAAAATGAGCAAGCCAAAAGCCGGCAGGAGGCCACGGATGGGGGAGGATGGGAAGCCCCCACTTCTGGTTCTGCTCTGCATGAGGGAGATCTGGGACTCGGGGCTGTAGATCTCTCTGCAATGGTAGTCAGAGAACACCCTTCTAAATATGCTGATGGAAGCTTCTTATTTAAGCATCCTCTTCTTAAAATGAATGTACTAACAAGCTAGTGTGGCCGGAAGATCAGAGAAGTTATCAAAAATCAGCTAGGGTCACTGACCTTAGTGGCTGTCCTTACACACATGTACACAGGTGTTCATGCTTAGTACTGAGATTTCCTCACCTGATACTTGAAAGAGCTGCTTACCTAATACCCAAATCTGAACAATCAGTTTGCCCTTCCTTGAAGTAAAAATGGTGCTTCGTGGAGAAAAGCAGCTCTCCAGCCACACCTGGACTGCCCGAGTGCTCTCCTGGGACACCATCAGGCCGGTATCTGGCACAAGGGCGTGTCTGCCTTGTTCATAAGACAAGAGGTGAGACATACTCAGAGGCTGAAATTTCCTAAGATTAATAGCTATTAACACTTCAAAGAGGTCATTCTTTAACGTTTCCAAAAGCCACAAGCACCTGGCAGGGAAAACTGGTTAGCAATCTGCATGGCGCCAGCTTCTCAGCCAGTGTAGCCATGGGTGACAGTAGGGGATGGGAGGGCAGTCTGCCAGACTTCCAGGGCTGACTATACAACAGATCACCGGGGCCAAATACCCTGAGGTCATTGCTCCAGGAGGGGTGGTGGGTTGCTCAGTCTCCTCGTGGGGTGATTTGATGAGGCTCGGCCTGCAGTTGCAGGTCTCACAACCTCGCCCAGTCTGTTTCTTCACAGTTAAAACTGGCCCAGGAGTGAGCTCTCAGGTGCTTCTGAGACGCAAGCTATTACTGTGAAGGCTTCTCTGTGCCCCACAGCCCCGTGTGGCGGTGTTTTTTCTTACAGACAGATGAGGAGAAGAGACAGGGGCTCCCTGTGGTGATGCCCGTGTTTGACCGCAACACCTGTAGCATCCCCAAGTCCCAGATCTCCTTCATTGACTACTTCATCACAGACATGTTTGATGCTTGGGACGGTAAGTCGGCTCCTGCTTCATCACCCATACCCCGTGTTGTCATCCTCCGTGCCAACTGCCCTTCATCACAGGTTCCCTGTCTTTCTGGTCCTTGCAGCCTTTGCACACCTGCCCGCCCTCATGCAGCACCTGGCTGATAACTACAAACACTGGAAGACATTAGATGACCTGAAGTGCAAAAGTCTGAGGCTGCCATCTGACAGCTAAGCCGGCAGAGCAGTGACCTCTGCTACGAGGGCACTGGGAATCCCAGGAGTGCCTGTGTGGCTGACCTTTGTAACACTGATGATACGTGTGGGTTAAGGAGCTAGTGACTGATATTTGCAAGTCCTCAATTTTCAGTTTTAACAAGTTGAATACCATGAAGAAAAATACACATTCTTTTGAATAGTCAATTATTAGCAGAACAAACACTTGGCAAATCTCTCATGCCATCGTCCTGTGTGCCTGTGTCACACTGTGGAGCTAGGTCACTGTAGCTAGCAGGACACAGCAAGACCTGGTGCCAGGGAGGCCATCTCCACTAGCTCAGCTAGTGTTTGGTTCATCTCTTACCATAAAAGTCACCATTGCCATTTAGCTTGACTGTTCACAAAAGCATCAGTCTGAAGAGCTGAAGGATTCCTAAGAAGCTTATCCGAACAGACATACCTAAGAAAAGTTACATAAAATGAGCAAAACACCTAGGACCAAATTATCAATATAGTGGTCAGCTTCACAGCTTCCACGGTGAGGTGGTCTTCTGTTTGGTGGTGTGACATCCATTAGAGGGCAGCCTGAGCCTGGTGAGCCCCTCCTCCCAGGTGCCAGCAGCCTGTGTGGCCCTCTTCAATGGAAATGGAAGTCATCCATGAAGTGTGGGCAACACCTGAAGTGGGGCCCATGTGATTCCCTTACTTCTGGCTGAGGCAGGCATGAGGCACTATGCTGAGTATTATACAAAAAGCCATCAAATCTGAATGCCCTTGGACAAGCATTTTTTAAGAAAAGAAAAAAAATTTATATACATTTGCTGTTTAAAATTTTTATTAAAACAATCTAAATTTCCTGGGTCTAAGCCCATGGAGTTTGTTGTGCCATGCGCCACCTATACGTATATATTTGGGGAGGGGATGGGGAAGTTTCAAGGTTCAGGCATTTTTAACTTGCCTATATTTGAGACCATGCCATCTGCTGTAAGTGGCATATAAAGGAACTGCAAGATGTAAAGATATATCAGAAAGTAAAGAGTATGGAAAGGGAGTATATACTATTTTAAGCTATTAATTGTACGCTAAAGCTTCTGAAGCACAAGTGCATATTTTTATACAGCTCTTTCACAACTTTCTGTGATCTGCATCAAGTCGGACTTGGGGCTTTCCTTTTACCAACCAACCCTTCTCTATGTATTGTGAACACTAGAAACATAGTAAACAAAGTATCTTCTTTCTCTTTCTCTGTACCCCATGCTGCATTTTGAGGGACAGAAACAGAAACTGAAACAAGTGAAACAGTAGTTATTTTTCCACATGATAATCAGGATGCAGAACACATGAAACTGGTACATGGAAAGAAAAAAAAATAATAATGACCTCTCACTACATAACGTGCCAATGTTCTTTTCTATGTTTTGTACAAAAAAAAGGAAACATATGACAATTCCATGCAAAGAAATGTATTTAAATTATTTTTGTTAGATGATAAGAGAACTTGCTTGGTTGGGACAGCGGCCAGCTTTGTGTTGTAATGCTGCACTCTGTAAATGTGATGAAGTGTTTTCATGAAGTACCTGTAACTAAATTCCTACAGCCATTTTTCATTCCCAACAGCTGTTTTTATTTTACCTCTTTGGCCTAAATTTTCATAATTTCAAATTCTGGGTTTAGTGTCCTTTATTTCATGAGTCATGTTGTTTTCATCACACATTAAAATAAGAATGCAAGAAGCTCATATTAAGCATTTATAACTTATCAAATAATTTCCCTAGGCTTCAGAAGTTTGCTTGAAGGAAAAAAATCTTTTTTTTCTGACCATCTTGCTTTGGGTTCCATGTGGAAAGTAACATTTATCAGCTGTCTGGCATTTTCTGTATGAAACAGTATAGTTTACTCAGTGTTACATGAAATCAATTTCAGTTAACTTCAAACTCTGCTATTAACATGCAGATGTTAGATGCTTTAAGAACACCAAGTACCACAGCTGCAGCACAGCTCTGCAAACTGGTGCATTCTTCCAGGTAGTCAGTTTATTATAAATACGGTCCTTCAGGTGGTAAACTAGTCAGTTCCCATATAATGCAAGAGTACAATGACCTCTTATACATAGTTATTTACTAACACAGCATGTTGAGGACGTATTAATTTAGGAAATTACAAAATGATCCTCATCTCCTTGTACCTCTTACTCCAGCCAGTTAGTTGTGAAGCACTATCACTGGACTTTAACATTTTGAGGTTTCTTGCCACAATGAGGACTGGTTTACCTCCTGGGCAAGAACATGTCAGACGAGCACCTACTCAACTCAGAGAAATGGAAAGGTGGGCCCTGCTTTTTCTTGTGTTCCAGCCAGAGGAGGCAGTGCAAGTATTTTCAATGTAAATGATAAGGCACAATAACTTACAGTTAGTTCTGGTGCTATATAAATACAAGGAAGTACTAGAAACCACACTAGGGAAATTAAACTCACGCAATATATATATGGAACTCAATGATCACTTCTTGTAAACTGAAAGTTCGACTTGTAGCAAGTTTGCATGTTCCTACTGAGCAGTGACTAGGCTTCGGTCCCCCACCAAAATCTCCTGTCAGGCTGTGCTCCCACCTCCCTTCAAACCAATTCAAGGCACTCGGGAAGACAAAGTCTTCAGCTTCACCAATTGGGTAAGAATCCCTCTGAACTTAACTGTTCATCCCAGTCATCTAGAGTGCACTGACTCTGAGGTTTGCTGCGGTGCTGTGTGCTCCTATAACTCCTAAAATGCTAACCCAGAACAAGTAAAAAAATGGTTTAAAAATCTATGAATTCCTTACCACACAATTGTATCAAACATCTTTATCAACTCATGACAGTGAATTTGCAAAGGAAAGCCCACAAGTGAAAGAGTGGCACGAGTCTGAATGAATGGGGCCTGAGTCACCTGTCTGCCCTGCACTTGCATGTCCCCCTCAATGGTCAGAACATTGGCTGGGAGTGGAGGAACACAGCTGGGGCAGGGCTTGAGTTTGCTGGCTCGAAGGCACTGCCAGCTGTGACATTCATATTCTTCCATGCCATAATGGAGCTAGCTTAAGTTTTAACATATTTTTCCATACAGCTATTTCCACTGGCTGGGGAACAGTATGTTGTTTCCTCCATGTGCTCCACAAGGTCAACTCAGCCTCTTGAGCTCCACTCTCCTTCATTTGTCTTTCAGCTGCACAATGACAGAAGCAGACACAACAGCCCCACGCTGACTAGGCACCGGCCTTGGCTTCCTCGTTTATAACATCATGCTTCTGGTTGACCCCGTGAACTTAGCTGTGCTGGCCTGACTGCAGGGAGTGGGAAAACCTGAAACTAGTAAAAATAAGAATTTGGTTCCAGTTAGGGAGGGAACGTGTGTGTGCATGCACATATGCACATGTGTGTGTTGCAAAGATCTGCAAAAGGCTTCTTTGAGAAGGGGCAGTCATCTAAGGCCAGCACCTTTCCCTTTCTTTGCTCTTTAGGATTCTTTAATTGTCAATTTAAGAATAATTCCACATTTTTCAGCATCAAAAGAGGACTTTATCACAAAGCTGGTGGTGTGATAAGGATGAGCCAACTGCAGTGGACACACGAGGGACAGTGTAGGTGAAGGCTTCTTGGGCACCTCACATTGTACCAAGCTCAGATGGATGAGGCACTGGTGGCCGCAGCCCCTGGCCCTGGAGCACGGCCACGGACACTGAGGTAGCACTCAACCTGGGCAGACCTGTGGAGCAGCCACTGGTCCAGTACTCATCTGGCCTGGGGCTGGTCAGGTAAATTCACATCAGAAAAGAAATACACCCTCACCATGTGCAAATGGATTCAAGCAAAAAAAGATTTTGGTAGCTGAAACTGTAAAACTTAATTTTTAAAAAATCAGTACCAAAAGTCACTACACTTAAGTAGTATAGTTTGTTTTTTGGCTGACTCAAGTTTACACTCAGGGAATCTGCAGGAGAAAGGGTACACAAGACTTCTTAAATATGCTACTCCTTCACAAGGGTCTAGGTTCATATCATGAAATTCAAACTCCATCCCCATGTCAGTAGCACATACCCAGTGGGACCCAATCAGTATGTTCCCTGGTGAGTGTACTAATAACACCTGAGAAAATGGACACAAAAGAACCCAACATGCAGAGTTGTATAGTTTGTCAAAAATTGCAAATTTAAATGATCAGTGCACTAGTGGTTCCCGGGGCATGAGGCTGTACTTGGTGTTGCAGGCTCATGCATGTGTATTCCTGCTCCCTTCCACTAGGTAGCATGGTACAAGTCTCCAGTCTCCTCTAGTTTCTGGAATAATTTTAAGCTGCGTAATCCAGATTCTCGCTCTCCATTTTTCCACAAGATAATGAGATGATCCGCAGAGCAAGTCACTAGTCCATGATCTTCAAAATACAGAAACATCTGTGAAGAAACATTGAGACTACTGATTATAGGAACTTCAGCAAAAAAAAAAAAAAAAGCTAATACTGGCTGAATACATGGGAATTAAGATATACCTTGAAATCTTTTTCTACTTCAATGTAAAAGCCTTTCATTCTTCATGAAAAATTTCAAGTGCTGGTAAGTCACATATAATCAGCTGTTGCCCAGCCAATCCCTGCCACCACATAATGCTTTGTTCTCTTTGCCTACTCACCACACTGAACTATACCCATAGCCACCAGGCAAAACAAAAACCAAAAGGCGGAGCTACTTTTTAGTGAGACAGGTTGCCAACAGCAGGGAATGGGTGGGGACCAAGTCAATGCTAACGACCTTCCCACTTGAAGGCAAGCCTCACACCTGCATCCTCCACCAAAATGTACAGGTTTCAGCAGAAGCTCTTTTGCTGAGCCCTAATCATTCCCTGCTGCCACTCCTCTGGCTCCAGCAGCAGCAGCAGCAAAAAACAGCCTGCCAAGTCTGTCTCCCTCCTCTTCACAAAGGTGCAAGTTTCCTGAGTGCCAGCACCATGTCAGGTATCTCTTCGTGAACTCCGGCATCTTGTGGCTCTATAACCCAGGGCTGGACTACACTCCTAGAAGGCAGGAAATGCTCAATAGCCAGTGTAAAGATGAAGCCCTTTCAGATGAAAAGCAGTCTGTTACTTTCTGGCTATGAGACAGAGAACAGTCAAAAACTGTATTAATTAGGCCCTTTCTTAAGATAGTATCAGAGCGCTGTGACTAGCTCCAGTCACCTCTTCATTCTCACTGATCTCATTTCATACAACAGTGCTTGTAATAAATATGAATGTACCCGGATTTCAATGAGTCACAGTTTTAGGCACCTTGTAAATGTCAACTAATTTTGATACATGTACAATGATAAGGTACGGGGGCTTCTTTTTTGTTTTTGTGGCTAAACCCAGAGGTGCTCTACCACTTAGCTATATCCCAATCCCTTTTCATTTTAGTTTAGTTTAGTGTTTAACTTTTGAGATACAGTGTGCCTATTTTACTTACAGCCATCTCAAAGCTACAATCCTCCTGTCTCAGCCTCTCAGCGCTGTGATTACAGGAGTGTACCCAACCGGTACAGGGCTTTATAAAGATAACAAATTACCCCTCAGAGATAAGTGAAAACAATGCTCTGTCCATAACTTGATGAAGGCCCTTGGAATTAGATTCATTAGCGCTTAAGCTCTCTACCTCCCATGTGTCATCTGCCTTCACACACACTCCTAAGTCCTCACACTGCTCTTACTGTCAGCTGTCCCTGTCTCAACAATGCTCTATCTTTCTCAAAAGCAGATTCATCAGAGCCTCTCTCTGAAAAGGAGATCTTGCCTGCCCATGCTACAGCCTATGCTAGTCCACATGCAGAACCCACAACTGAGAAAGCACAGGCCTTTCTGCAAGCTGCTGGCTGTGCAGAGTGTGAGGTGCAGGCCTACTGCAAGCTGTACCTCCACAGAGGACGAGTGTCCAATGAGATCGCCGATGAGCTCCAGGGAGCACGAAGTGTCATTTTCTTGTTGCTTTTTAACAGGTTGGGTGGCTTGTTTGTTCACTCTTCCAAATCCCCACATATTAAAAAAACCTAGAAAACACAAATCATTTCAGTCATTCCCCAAACGGCTGAGAATCATTTTATGATTCTCAGAAAATATGAAACTGCTCTGCATTTTACTGGGTAAGGGCTCAATGGAAGGTACAAGACACTATGCTAGAGTTTTTAAACTACATTGCTTTGTTCCATCTTTCTAACCAGGTATATCTTTTTACTGCTCATACCCACTAGTGAAGACATAGTCACATGACAAAAAAAAAATATCACTGTGAATAAAACAGAAATAGAAAGACCTGAATGAAAGTATCTAATTGTCAAAAGAAAAAAAATATTTCAGCCAAAACCTACAGGAAAAGCTGCATGTGTACCACACGCAGTACCCTAGAACTTCATGGAAGATGAAAAATCCAGAAAAAACTACAGGCACCAGCACCCACCAAGGGCTGGTAACTAAGCCACTCAAACAGCAATGGTCTGTTTTCCAAACCAAACATCCAAATGTCAAGAGCTCATGAATTATGATATAAGCACAAAGAACAGTGTTTTCTGTACTTTGAGTTTGATATTAATGATAATACTTCAAGGCCAAGGAATACTCTTGACACCTAATGGTATAAATTTTGTGTATCAGTTAAAATCATAGACAATACAAATGCACAATTCATTAGGCCACTTAGTCATTCAGATTACTAGAAAAGAATAGAGTTTCAAAACAAGGAAATCCTCATTGAGGCAGCTCCACAGCAGGGCAGCGTGAAGACGTGAGTCCTGTGCCCAGTGACTTACGCCTCCTAGAAACGCCCAATCCCACTTCGGAGCGTATGCTGTAGTATTCTTGTGATTTCACATACCCACCTTTCTTCTCCCTTTTGTATGAGAAAATGCAGAAACAGAAACAGAGAGGTGGGAGGAAGAGACAGTGGGAAGCGGTGCACTACTTTTTTGGGAAAGACGCACCTGTTGGTACCGGCTCAGCTGCCAGCTGCTGTTTCTCTCGTAGCTCCCAAATGCGTACACTGCCATCTTCTGAGCAGGAGGTTAACTGCCTATCAGTACAGAAAGCCAGTGACACAAAGACAGAGCACCATGGAGGCCAGGATGCTAAATGGCCACTAAGAGAAATCCGGGCATCCTTTATTCAGCTCTTGGCAGGAGCTGAGAAACACTGTAATTTAATACAGCTATACAATAAAAACTAAAAGCATTCTTCCTTCCGAAAAGGCACACACTACGCTATGTGACAGTGGCTCAAAAACTGCAAATGTATTATCTCCATCTAAAACAGTGCACTCAGGCAAACAAGGGATGAATTACATACCCACAGGGTCCCAATCAGCTTGTAGTCCCTCCTCTTATTATGTTTCTACCTAAATATAGAAAAGAAGCCTACGCCCTGCGCAGAATTTCATTCCAGAAGTTCAGCAGCCAAACCCACCCTGAGAAGAAGACACCCACTTAGTAGCCTTAGCCATGAAGGAGACTACCATTTGTCTCTGCCTGTAAACGCACAACAAAAGTGCAGGTTCATAGGAAATATGAAAAGAAAAATGACTTTGCACATGCCCACGGCCTTTTTACTTCTATTAAACATCAATTTTTAAATGATCTCTTATCATAAAATTCAATGTAATTCATTTTGAACCTTGTGTATAGATTTTGTTATATATTACTACCAGGTCTTCTGCTAGAAAGAGCTATGGGGGATTCTTCATTTCTAAAACAACACCTCAGGTCAAGCCTCAGAGCTACGAAACTGGGCCACTTGAGAAATGACCCTGGTGGCCCTGGGACCATAACGTTCTTCAGTCTGAGGCAGAGCAGATGAGCACTGGTACCTGTTTGGCAGCCTGGCAATGTGCAGGACGTTGGAGTCATGCGCAGTCTTCTGGCAGGCAATGACGCGCTTCGTCTGGAGGTTGTATACATACAAGCCCCTCCCGACTGCAGCAAATACATTCTGAAAGGAAAAGTTCATAAACAGGTGTAAAACTAGCGCTCACTCCCTGGTGAGCTACATTTCCAGCCTTGTATGAGATCTGAAAGTCATTCCCTTTTCTGTTCCCAACCTTTAGCCCAAATTACTGCACTGCCTTCTCAAGTCCAAATCTGTCCAAGTACCCAGGAAAGCTCAGAGCACACAGCAGACAGAAGCACAGTGCTCCAGTGGAGGAGGCTCTATGCTCAGCACCATGTGCCCCCTCTAAATTCAACTGGTCAAGGAGGAGACATGTGGCCTAAGCTGCTGAGGACACCTGGGTTTTACCCACTAATACTGCATCTTCAGGAAAATGATTCAGCTACTTTTGCCTGGAAAAAGTGAGCACAATTACTCTGTATTCACACCTTAATCAAGAGCCCTACAAATGACCCAGAAGAACATCTGCTGTGGAAAGGACTGTCTCCTAGGAGCCTCTGAAGGAGTCACAAAAACATTCGAGACACCTTCTTACTAAAACCACCTTAATCTTTTAAAAGCATGCTCACAAATAACCATCTCACTCCACCTGCACACTACCTTGGTAAGGCAGGGAAGACAAGCATTTGGTACTGCCATTTTCCAGAAAAGCAAAACTGTAAAAGGAGTGAAGTCACAAGAAACCAGACATGGAGGCAGTACCAGGGTCAAGGTCATATTAGTCTGACTCTCCGCTCTTCCCTCACACCATAGCACCTGGCTTCCTGGACTTCAGGCAGCACTTGCTGAGGAGTCACTCTTTCTTGGTAGGTACTGTGTCTCAAGGGCAGACCTTTCCAAACCCCTGCAAACTGTCTCCTATTGCAACCAGAGACCCTGGGCCCTCTGATCTTTCAGACAGGCTCCAGAGTCAACTCAGATCTATACCAGTCAAACCAAAGCAAGCTCAGGACCATGAGAATATAAATAGAGTGATCTCCTGGAAAAACTATAAAGTATCTTTTTCAAAAGTGAGAAGGATGAATATGCTGAGCTGTAAAAGGCTCAAGTCAATGACTTCTGACATTGCCAATCCTATGGATAACCCACTACTATTACGGACTACTGGACTATATTGGATTATTTTGCTGAATTCACGCACCTACAATATTTAAATGGCAATGGAATACCCATCTCTGACAAAACTAAGCAACAAAGGGGATATAACTGGAGGACCATTTTGTATCTGTATATAAAAAACAGGACAGATATACAGCTACTTTCTCTTAATTCAATGAGAAGAAAGGTTTGTACTAATAGTGTTTGGACAGGACATCATGTCTGCATCTTGTACTATGAATAACCACTACAAAGATTATGCAATGTATTCATTATTATAACTGTCCTACTAACCTGTTTTGAAACTGTCTCATTGCTATTTGTTTCTCAATAAAATTAATTTTAAAAAAGTGAGAAAGATAAAGTTAAGTATACCTGTAGTTTTTAGGTCTCTAAGCAATCTGATCTCCATCTTTTCTGAGACCATATTGTTTTTATTACACACATACACACACACACACATGATTTTTTTTTTAAAAAAAGCAAATTTGAAGCTCAAAATAGCAACCTTGGAGTACATATATACTTTCAAAATCTTCCTCTTATTTATTTCTTATCTTCTTCCAGTAAGAGTTGCAAAGAAAAAATTAGAATACCTTTCTTCTCTAGAATACTGACAGTTTTTAATAAAGAGTAACAATCATTCAAGATTAGAAAGGTTAAACAGCAGAGAACATAGAGTGAAAGAAAGGCTTTCCCACTCCCTCTCCAAAAAGGTAACAAATATTTTTTATTACATTTAGAAAAATAATTCCTTTAAACATATTTTCTGAAGCCCTCAGGCTATAAGTGTTTTTTTTTTTTTCCCCATGCAAGCTAAGATTCAGTGATTGGCTAATCTTTTATAGGACGTGCACTGCTGAATAAATACAGTGATCTCCTGGAAAAAACTATAAAGTATCTTTTTCAAAAGTGAGAAGGATGAATATGCTGAGCTGTAAAAGGCTCAAGTCAATGACTTCACAATCCTTGTGAAGGATGGGAATCAGAGACTGGCAGTTCCCACCCAGTTATCTTACCTCAAGTGCTGACAGACTAACAGAGAAACATTTTGGAAGTATTAAATTTCTTTCACCTCTCTAGGAAATGTACCAAAAGGGCTGTGACCATCTTACCCTTGTGTTAAGATTAGAAGTAATGACTAAAGTGCCTTTTTAAAACTGTGTACAGAACTATCTTTGAAACTATCAGATCATTTTAAAGCAAAACTGGAAACCAAAAGGAGCAATATTTTCTATACCCATAATAGGATTCAATTTTAAAAATCCAATTAGATGTATGCGTTTTATTTTTACCTCTTCATCACATGTGAAATGATGAATAGAAACGTCATTTGGTTTTTGACAGAGCTTGATTTCTTGCTGAATGTCCAGCTGTGGAGCTGGGTCCCAGAAGTTGCGCTCATAGGCCTGCATGGTCCACTCTGGGATGTCCCAGATAATCAGCTCCCCAACATGCGAACCAGTGACGAAACTCACATCTAGGCAGAGTTCAAAGATCTCCATTACTGAGCAGTTCCTCTAGGTGGGGGGTGGTGAAGCGATGGCCTGCTTCACCACCTTTCTAAGACAAACAACATTAATGTAGGAGCTGCTTTTTCTAAACTAAAACTTCAATCAGCTTTCAGGCTTAATTGCAGTGTTGGCACCTAGGGGTAAATAAGTGGGTCTGGTGTTGCAGTGTGGCATTCATCTCTGAAAGGTTCACCATCACTGCTCTAGGCTAGCCATAGAAATATATGGGCTGCTTAGAACAGCACTCCACAGACCACAGCAATCACAACAGTGAGATACCCAGACAAGCACCCAAATTCTACAACAGAACAAGAAGGCCAGAGCTACACTCAGGTTTACTAATGACTTCATATGATTTGCTCTAGTGAAGAAATTATCTCAAGCTAGAGTATTTGGTCAAGTTGCCAGGGGATAAAAAATAAAATAACTTTAAATCAAGTACCAAAATAACTTTTGAATGATAGAATAAAATATTACAAGTACATAAAGGACTAAGGTGGGTAGCTTTATAAATATGGAGTGGCAAAGGGCTCCAAAGAAAGCAGGAAAAGAGACAGATCCAAGAATATAACCTGTTCAGGAGGGGAAAAATTTGGCAGACATGGTAGCACATGCTTGTAATTCAGCTCCTCAGGAGACTGAAGCAAGAGAACTACAAGCTTGAGGTTAACCTAAGCAACTTAGTGAGAGCCAGTCTTAAAAAAAATAAAAAAAAACAGGGTTGGGATCTGTCTTAGTGGTAAATCACTTGCCAAGCATAAGTATGAGGCCTTGGATTTAATCCAAGCATCACAAAAATACAAAGACCAAGAAAACTCCACACACTTAAATGACAAAAGCTGGGGAGAATATGCAATTTAAATATACCAAACCAAAATAGGTTTGGTATATTTGATGCATAGATGGCTCAGTGGAATAAGCGCTTCCCTGGCAAGCGCAAGGGCCTGAGTTCAATCCCTGGTTCTGAAAAAAAAAGGAAAAGATAAATGCCCCAGGACTGGCCAAATAGCTCAGTGGATTAAAGCACTTGCTTACAGACCTAGGGGCTGGGGGTTTGATCCCCGGCCGGCCATGCCAGCCCCACCCCCAAGGCACGACTGAGACTCGACATGATGGTAATCCCAGTGCTTGAAAGGCTAAAAACAGGAGGATCACAAGTCTGATCTATGTAGTGGGACACTGTAGACCCTGTACTAAATATATATATATTTATATTTATTGTAATATAAATTATATTTATATTATAAATATAAATATATTAAATATAAATTATAATATATATTTATATTTATTATATTTGCCTCAACAAAAAATATACACAAAAGATCTAAACAGACAAAACAACAGGTACAGGGCCAGAAAGATAGCTCAATGGACTAAGCACCTGCTTAGGCAAGCAAAGGGACTGGGATTCAATCCCCAGCACCACATGCTGCCCCGGGCCCTGCACTGAGCCAGACACGGAGACCAGACGTGGTGACGCATGCCTGTAATCTCAGTGCTGGAGAAGCTGAAACATAGTGAGCTCAGACTCACTGAGCTGTGCAGTGAGACCCTGTACCAAATACATTAAAAAATAACTAAAACAAATAACAAAAGGTACAAATAGGCAGTAAATATGTAGAAAGATATTCAACACTCAATAATCATTGAAATCTAAAAGCAATGAGATATGAGTTATAAATTTTTAAATTAGGAAATTAATAGATTAACAAATTTGAATTCATAATTTTTCCTGTTATAAATCAAGAAAATAGGGCCAGAGATCAAGCTCAGCTTAGTGGCACAAGTACCTGCCTGGCAAGTACAAGGTCCTAAGGTTCAATTACTGGGTACTAAATAAATAAATAAGGAAAATAGCACATGCACTGCTAATGTCTTTGTGCAAACTGTATAAACTGGCAACCTCCATAAAAAAATGAATACACTAGTATGTATCAAAACCCTAAAAAAAAAGTAAACCTATTGAGCCAATTTCACTTCTAGAAAATTATTCTGAGGGAAATACATAACGACATGTACTAAATATAACCTTTTAAATCCAAAGATAACCTAAACAGCTAATTAGGGATAAAATAAATGAAAATGACATCTACAGATGAAATATCAATGCTATTATTGAAAATTAACTTGCAAAACTATGTCTATATTGGTATGAATATACATTTATGACACACTGTTACAAAGTTGTAGACCCTCTGTGTACATACCCAGAAAAACATCCAGAAGGACATGGAATGGTGTTGAACACCAGATGATAAGTAGTTTAAATTTTTTTTTATGTCTCTCAATTTTGTCATTTTTTTACTATGACTATAAATAACTTATATAGTAACAAGTTTTTTAAATCTTTAAATAAAATAAATAGTCAAGACATTACACATTATATATTCAACAGAAAATTTATACCTGTTGGACTAAAATTTATCATTAGAAACTATGATTCAACCAGTAAATGTCAAGGACATTTTCCATGTCCAAAACACACTAGAACGTTGTGCGATATCTTATCCCCGAACTGTAAGAAGTGGTGCTCATTTGTCACTCCAGTATTTATCTTATGTTTTATTCTTAGTACCTCTTTACTATCATGAAAACCTTTTCTTAGATCAATTGTTTTGAGACATTTAACTTTTAATTAGTATTTAATTTTCTGAATATTGCTTAATCTTAAGTTTTGTTTTAAGATTTATACTATATCTTTCAATTATAATTTATCTAAAAGACATCATATGATATTTTCTCCTAGTATTAGAAACTTTAAAAAGTATATTCCCATTTTCTGTTGACTTTATTTTACTTTTTCCCTGTCTTTTATACACACATACACACAAATATATATGAAAAAAAATGTGTATAACCTGACATAAGATTGGTACTGTTTCACAGAAATCTTCAATGACCTTCTAATTTTTTTTTTTTTTTTTCAGTACTGGGGATTGAACTCAAGTGCTTGCGCTTTCCAGGGAAGCACTTATTCCACTGAGCCATCTCCCCCACCCCTCAATGACCTTTTAAAAAAGGACTCATCTAATATATTTTATATAGTACTACATAACTACCACTTTGAAAGCTCTTTATTGTTCATTTAGGAGTATACTGCAACTTCTCTTGCCCTTTGAATTATGCTCTTTGTTATTTCCTATATGCTATGTCTGGAGGTATTAAAATATTTCAAGTTTGTATAACTGGAAAATATTTTAGTTTTCAAAGGTATTGTTTGCTAAGTATAAAATTCAAAGAGGATAGATCTTTTTCTTTTTCTTTCAGTCCTTTAA